>CM038470.1:52638697-52922880 GCA_021464415.1 Lonicera japonica
AATCATATAAGTTGTAGCAGTGACATATCTAAAATTTGAGTAAATTATACAGATGACCCTTAAACTATTAACATGGTCCCATTTTGACTCTCAAACAAAAATTTGTTGCATTTAAATACTTGAACTATTTACAGAATTTCAAATTAGCCCTCTGTCCAATTTGGGCGTTAACTTGGACAGAATTCAAGGCAAAATTGTCATTTCAATAGTTGGGGGCTAAAGTAGAACAATATCAATAATTTAAGGACCATTTGTGTAGTTTACTCAAAAATATTATAAATGAAAATTTATTTATTTTTTTTTAAAAAAAAAGGAAAAGGAGAGAGAAAGAAGAGAAAGCACACACCACCACCTCGGTCAATAATTAAAAAAGCCAAAAGGCAGGAAAGGTGTTTTTCAAACTTATTTTACATTTATGCCCTCCGACTTTCTTTGAAAAACAGATGCCATTAACAACCTCTAAATACATTGAAAATCTGGCGTAATTATTTTAAAAAAATTATGTCAGACACAAAACTCAAGTTCAAATTATTAATTTAGTTATTTTCTGCCATTTTTGCTGACAGCTCTCCTTTCAAGAAATGCTTAATAATTTTTAAAACATTAATAAATAAAAAGAAATTGTTGTAAAAATAATTGTAAATAAAGTCAGAATAATAATTATCGTAGTTGGATCAAATGTCAGAATTGGTGGAGTAGTACCAAGTAGGGGCAAAGCCGCAAAGGGACGAAAATTATCAAGGATGACAATAACAAGACTACATGCTTATCCTTGTGTACATCTATATATTTTACCACACAATACATGAGACTAATTAAATCCCTTTCACACCGACCCACCCACCCAACACACAAACCCCACCCCCACCCACCCCACCCCCCCAAAAAAAGAAACCACAAATATATATATATATATATTGCTACATATTATTCGTTTTCTATGTGAACATTCCATGCATTTTTTTTGTTTCTAAGTCTCTTGAACAATCCCACCCAAAGAGTTTGACTCTTTTGGTGTCTCTTTTGTTTTGTTTTGGTGAATTTTTCATTGTCTTTGTTCCTTGATTTTGGTAGAATAAGTGTAGCCATTGTTATTTCGTTATTTTGGGCCTTTTTAAAATCTACCTCTTATTTTTGACCTAGAAAAAAATAATAAAGGAAGAAAATTAGATCCAAATTTAAATAGGAAAAAAAGGAAAAATTATACTGCAGTTCAAGGTGACGAATATTTTGTAGAATCATTAGCATATATCATGAATGTTACCTTTGTCTGAAGAATATATTCATGGTACATCTTTGAAAAATTTAAGATCCATTACCTAGATTGATTTGAACATATTTAGGATAATTTTTCACCTCAATTTTTGAGAGATATTATCTATCAAATAATATCTCCCGATTTTAACCAATATCTCTCAGTTCCGCAATAAGCTCCCAACTTACGTTGTCCTTTAGAATTTGTATTTTAGTTTTGAATAATTACACGAGTTAAGCCGTAGTGCCATCGGCAACGGTTTACCATAGTATATATATATATATATTTAATGTGTGTGCACACATACATATATTTAATTTTTAAAGAAAATTTGAGGGAAAAAATAATTATTTTGGAACATTATATTTTGTTAATAATTTTTAAGTTCAAAATTTGCGTGTTTATACCGTGTACTTTAATTTTATATGTAAAAGATATTATTAATAATAAAATAAACAAACAAAAAATATATATTCACCGCAAACTTAAAGAAAATCAAGGAACGTTTTTATATGTTTAGGGTAAAATAATATTTATTTGTTAATAAAAGGTAATGGCCTTAATTTCTTTTATTTTTTGAAATTACGTGATAATCATGGCTCTTAGCGTCTCTTTTTTTTTTTTTTTTGTAAATATCAGCCAACACTTACCACTGTGTTATAAGAACATTAGTGATACATTTACTTATCAGTGATACAGTTATTAAAATATAAAATTGGTTGAAGCTGGTGTAATAAATTCTAAATTTGAAAAAGAAAATATAATAATTACCATTTTATATTTTAATTAAATAAAAAAATATTTCACTCCAAATCTAAAAAAAAAAATAAAAAAATGTACCAAGTACACTTGATTGTTATATAACAAAATAGATTCATCAATTTTAAGCAGAAGTGTAAACGAGCCAATAATATTGTAGTATACTGATGTTACTGACCGGCTTTAGAGCTAAAATATGCTGAAAAAGAAAACAAAAATGGAGACTTTAATTCCTAATAATAACAATAAAGTATTTTTTTCGCTCACTAAATATCTCTACACTACATTATACGTTAGATATATCCTTGATTGTAAATTAAGCATGTCGTTAGTCACAAAAAATTTAACATATGTAAAAATTCATATTATGAATATCTTTCTAAATATTATAAAAATTTGATAGTAAACAAAATCACTGAGTAACACGTGTAGCTGTGCTTACATAAGTCTTATCGCATATCACATGAGAAAGAAATTAAATTCAAGTTTTGTTGTGTATAACATGAGCTTCACTTATTATGATTTATTTAGTGATTCAAACTTTTGAATTATCAACTTGAGCTTGACTTATCATGATTTATTGATCAGTGATTAAATCTTTTGAGTTGTCAACTGCCACATGTTTGGTAAATAAAGTGCATGCATCAAAATATGATTGATTTACGTTACCTAAAACACCAATCAAACACATTATACTCACGTAGTGGCGAACTCAAAAATTTAATTAAAAACAGGCAAAATTTAAAATATAAAAATATATATTTAAAGTTATAAAATTTAAATATTAATATAATAATATTAATAGTAGTAATTGATGCAACTAAAAGTATTAAATACTTAATGTTTATAAATTACAATAAAAGTCTCAAAGCCATAAATGTGTTTTATTGCTTTAATTTTTTACCCAAAAAATATTAGTTGTATTATGACATTTTTAATGTAGAAAAAATTGTGGGTGTTTTTTTTACATAATTTTATAGTCATGATAGATCTTGTTTAATTGATCTTGATTAGTAGATTTTAAATATTAAATATTAAATTTTGAATTTTGTAATTTAAGTTATAGCATTTTAATGTAAAAAATGGGTAAAATTTTGTCTCGAAAAATATGCAATTGCCTGGAAATAAATACAACCCCCCCCCCCCCCCCAAAAAAAATAAAAGAGAAAAAAAAAGAAAATGTTTTCCTTGTTTACATGGAAAAGTACATGAACTGCCAAAAGTGGGAGTTTGACTGCCAGAAAAATTTTGGCAATCAAACAACACAAAAGTGGTAACTTGGGTGAAAAATATGGCTAATCAAATACACCCTTAATATTATGCAATTAAGAGAGAAAATCAATAAATATTGTACAAGTAATTAAGAAATAAAATTATACATGATATTAAAAAGTAGATCTAAAAAAGAATTACCTTGGAATGTATAGTGGGAAGTGGGAGGGACGGAGAGTGAGGATGCCGGTTGCCGGTTGCCGGTGTGGTTGTGTGGACAAACAGACAGTGGACAGTGGTGAGATATGCTCTATTCCTTTTTTGTGTTTTTCATGGAAAAAAATTCTTTTGGGTGGTGAAGACGAAGTTTTTTTTCACAAAAAATAGAGAAGATGGAAGACATCTCTCATAGAATAAACCTGAGATGGATAACGTCAAATCTCATCAAATCACTCAGTTTATTTTTCATAACTTCTCACAAAAATCAATTGACCGATTTTGTTAGTATTTTCCATCTTTTTATCAAACGAAACTTTTATTCCTAAATTTCTCTCTTTTCAAAGTATATCTAAATTTGCGCTTGCCAACTAAGTTTAGATTTTTTTTTTTAACTTTAACTTACACTTTTACAATGTGTGAGATGAATTGTGATATATATATATATATATATATAATCAGGGGCGAGGCCACCTTACAGAGAAGGTGGGCAAATGATCAAAATGTCTTTATTTTCACTAACTGTTTTGAATAAAATTAATTTACTTATTAGGCTCCGTTTGATTGTAAGGCGAAAAAGGAAAATAAATTGAGTTAATTTTGGTGAAAAGATGAAAAATAAGTTGAGTGATAGAAGTGATATTTTCTTGATTTTTAAGTTTTTCCATGAAGAAATTTTCTTTGCTTGTTAGTGAGTAAAAATTTTTCACCAAAAATATAGAAGAATAGATGATATTTACTCGTAAAATGAGCAATATCTCTCACCTTATGTTATATATTTTCACACAAACTAACTAAATTTATTTTTCTTTTCCATCTTTGCAATCAAACGGAGCCTTAAAGAATATAATTTTTTTGGTTCAACGGTAGCTTACACGCATTTCGATTAATTTTCTTAATCTGGTCATAAACAGATCAGATAAAGGCATCGTCAACGTACCCACATCCATGTTAAGATTAGAGAATTCACAAGATATAACTTGTGATCTGGCCCTCAAAGATAATTAACATTATTATTAATATAACCTTAGAATTGTTCTTCGCACCATCTTAATCTACATTATCGTAAATTTGTAGTGAGGGGTCCTACCATTTGTTTCTTTAGAAAACTTTGATAAAATATTTTTGTGACACTTTTTGAAATATTAGAATATTGAATGAAAGCTTATATAGTTGTAGGTCAAAATTAATTTTGCCCCCTTAACATCAAGTGCACATTGGTGAAATTCAAATCTAGAACTTTCAAAATTAAGGAGAGATTCTTTGTTACTAGAGAACCCATTCGAATCTGGATTATTACTAGTTGAATTTTACTTTGGCTATTTAAATATGAAGGGCCCAAAATATTAATAAGTCAAAAAAAAGTTGAATAGTTTGCTCTAATATTAGTTTGGCAAGAGTTGTTAATTTCTTATATTCTAAGGTAGTTAATACTTATTCAAAAAGACAAATTAAATGTGGTTGTTGAAGTAGGTATCTTTGTAAAATGGTTAGCCATAAAACTCTACTAGTCATATTTAATAATTTAGTAGAATATATTAAATATCTCAGTACATAATACATAGTCGGTCCTACCTATTTTTAGGCTGCGCGCATAGTTATAAAAGATATCTAGTTATATTAATTTTTTATATTAAAAAAAAAATTTAAATTTATTTCAATGATAAGAGTTTACATGTTACAAAACACATTACAATTACAAAGAACCATGAAAAAAAATAAAATTTAATCTCTAATTTCTTCTTATTGTTTTGAAATTAATGTGAATGAAAGACAAAATATTGGTGCCCCCTCTAATTATTTCTTATAGCACGAGAAGATTCAAGATTTAATATATGAAGAAAAAATTAGAGAATAGTTGAAGAGACAGTTTCCCTACATGCTATTTAGCTTTGAAAACTTGTGTTATTAATTAGATTTTTTTAATATATATAAAAATAAAATGTTAGTGTCTTGCTTAATTTTTGGACCCTGGGCAGACGCTTAATCAGCCGTCCCCTATGGCCGGCTTTGAGTACATATATACTATGTATATTTTTTGTTTCTAGCAATACAAATGCATTATGTATATATGAGTGTGTATGTAAACCAATGCTTCCTTTTTCCTTTGGTTACAATCGAAAACAAAAAACAAATAAACCAAATATTTTTACAAATTAATACCTGACGATTAAAATGAAGAGACTAAGAGTCCATTTGATAACATGTAAAAGGAAAATAAAAATAGTTGATTTTTGTGAGAAGTTAAAAAATAAGTTAAGATATGTGGTGAGATATCTTCTTATTTTGTGACTTTTTCAATGGAGAATTTTTCTTTGGTGGTGGAGGAAGAAAATTCTTTTGCAAAAAATAATGAAAGATTGATGATGTCTACTCATAAAAATGAGCATGAGATGAAAAGTATCTCATCACATGCTTCAACTTATTTTGCAACTTCTTACATTAATCAAGTGTTTTTTTTGTTATCAAATGAAGCATAACTGTAAAATTTTGTACACAAACAAAACCATTTTACCTAGCACAAGTGTTTTATGTCAAAATTACTAACATTTTTTTTACGTCCTAGTAGCTAGCATTTTACACGCCTCAGAATTAAGCATGTACAAAACATTAATTAGTTTTAGAGATTTTTAAATGTACAACGCTTGAGAAGCACTCTAAATCTCTAATACGAGTGTACGAGAAAAAAATTAAGCACCGTTCATAAAGATAACTACAAAAAGGCGATCCTACCATAAGGTTAGTTAAGTGGTTGCCTAGAGACGCCGGATGTAAAAAAAAGGCCTCATTTAAACAAACAAGGGCCATTTTTATAGTAATTTATTAATTTTTATAGTAATTTATTAAATCAAACAAATGTTTTGATGATATTTTTATGTATATAAATATTACCTTACTCGAACTTGATTTTTCTTTACATTTATATAGGGTGATTTTAAATGCACCCACTAAATTAGGCTTCTCACCCTACTTTGAGAGAACTTTCTTCTCACCCCATTAATTTTTGAAAAAATCTTTCAACTCACTCCTAGGTGTGGTGAGTTTATTAAAAGTAATACCTCTATAAAAATGAACATTTAGTTACGAATAATTTGCAGTTACTTTTCACAAAAAATCAATTGCATAGAATTCATTAGATTATGAGTGGAATTTACATGGAAATTAATTCTAAGCAAGTAAATGTTGAAAACTAAATTTCTTGGAAAATATTATTTTAACTAACTATCTTCATTACCTGTAAAACAAATCCATCAATAATTCATGCGAAACAGCGCTCGACACAACCGAAAAAACTGGCCAATCGGAAATTTCATTCTTACTATAAGAACACAAAATCCAAAGTGCTAAATCACAGATGTTCCCCAAAACACAGAACCGAGTAAGGATGATTTTAAATGCACTTTATCAAAACAAATAAAATTAATGAAGAAAATTTACATTATTTTGAAGTGAGAGACAAAATCATATTCTTTAATCTTCTTCCAATTAGTTTCGCTGCAGATGGGATGAAAGAATAAGAGAAAAAGGGAATGAAAGAATAAGAGAAGAAGAGGTTTTATTACGCTCGGGTAACAGCGGCAATATCATGGGATTTTTGGTGGGGTGAGTTTACAGATCTCAATTAGGTTATTTTAGGTAAAAATTATTTAATGTAAAAATTTTAGGTGGGGTGAGAAGCCTAATCTAATGAGTATATTTAAAATCACCCTTTATATATTGTATCCTACAAAACTAAAATTTGAATAATACTTTGAGGGTCCATTTTATCATTGTCTCCAAAGGTCCCAACTTCTCTTTTATGCTTGAATTGTCGAACAAACCGAAATGTTGGAGTTTTTGGACTAAAAGAGCCTGAATCGATTGAATAGGTATGCAGATTTTTTTTTTAATTATGTGTTGGTTCAGTCCAATTTACTTAATTCAATTTGTGAGTTCGTTAGTTTTTTTTATTGACCCGTCCCTAAATATACGCTACATTTTTCATTTTTAGTCAAGAACAATAAAAATAGATTAACATAGAGTTCGACAACTTTAATAATATGGATCAAATTCAGAATTTTCAGAATCTCCCGATATGAAGACGTTACAAGTACATTAGTATCGAATCTATTTATCTAATATGTTAATTGTATAAAAAATAAAGAGTAAATAGCCCAAATGACTACTAAATTTTTCGATTTAGTACTATTTTGGTCATGAAACTTTAAAACAAACCAATTTAACCATCAAACTTTAGAGTGGGTGCCATTTTGGTTATTTCTTCTAGTTTGACTGTTAAATTGAATGGAATGAAACGACGTGCAAGGTACGTGACTTCATTTAAGCGTATTTTAATCATTTTAGTTAAAAAATAGCCTAAGTTGTTTTGTTTATTGAAAATATTGTAATGTTTTATATACAGTGTGTGTTTCATGTTGGAGAGAATTATCGGAGGAAAATGTCGTTTTGTTGCAATATGATCAAAATGACCTTGCACGAAGTCATGTACTACAAAAATGCATTAATTTAACAATCAAATTGGACGAAATGGTTAAAGTGGCACTTATTCCAAAGTTTGATGGCTAAAGAATTGGACGGAATAGTCAAAGTGGTGCTCACTCCAAAGTTGGATGACCAAAGTAGTTCGTTTTGAAATTTGATGATCAAAATGGTACTAATTCAAAAATTTCATGGCCATTTAAACTGTTTACTCAAAAATAAATCAATCAATTAAGAACTTCACTAATTGAAGGAGGATTACTTTAAAGGAATCTTCCCAACAAATCACATGTTGAGATCTGTTGGAGCAAATGTGTATTTGAGAAAAAACTTAGACAAGGCAAAGTAGAGTTTTCCCAAGTCCCACATAGGAGAAGGAAAAAACCTTTCATGGGTTTTTATATGGGAAAATTGGTTTAAGGGCTTGAGCCCTTTGGGCATTAGACTTTTGTGCTATTGGGTGAGGACTTGGATGAATGTGATTCACCACACGCGGGCCGATCGACCCGCTCTGGGCTTTGGGCAATGTATAAATTTTTTATACAAAATAGTTTTAGAAAATTTTATTTGTTAAAATAAAATTTATTTCAAAATTTAATTTTTTAAATTTCAAAAGTGGTCAAACCACTTCCGAACTGCTCCCTCTTTTCTCTCCACGTCGCTGTGCATTTTTCCAACGAAACGGATTTTTAATTATCTTCCTACCGTTTTTATTTTTTCTAGAATCGAAATCTTCTTCAACAAAAACGAAACCAAAAAAATATTCAAAAGAACCCTAGAGAAATTTTTCGCCTCCGGCGGTAAAAGATTTACCGTTTCCGAGCGATTAAAGGAGTATTATTGTTGAGCGATCGAAAAAGTGCAAATCGATCGTACAGAGGGTATATGGGCTGTTTCATCCTGGGGACGGCGTGCACGATAATCGAACTGCTAGCACAATTCCAGGTAGAGCCGCGAAACGTCTTAAAGAGAGCGACCTAGTTCGCGACTCAACCCAGTGTACTCTCTCTCCATCTTTAATTTTACGTTTTGCAGTTCATATTTTTCAACAGGATCTAAAGTTTTCCTTTTAGCCTGGGAACCAGAATCATAATTGAAAGTCTTACAGACAACGAAAAACAAGAAAATAAAAGAAAAACAAACATCTTTTTGAGGTACAACAAAATAAATTAATACCTTAAAATAGGGATTAATGGGGCCAGCATTAACTTTGGCCATTTTACCATATCCCAAATTATTCCGACAACAATCCAATGCAAACGGCTGTGGATAGAAAGTGGGGATTGCAATAATTAATGTACATCAAAATTTAAATTGTTAAAATTAAAACATTAAAATTTAAATTACAACTACTCCAAACTTTAAGGTTAAAATTGTCAATTCCCCCTTTGTCATATTGCCAAGTTGCATGCACTAATCCAGTGGACAATACTTGTGTATTTGGGAACTCAAACGTAAAATACTTGAATTTTGAATCAAACAGAGAATAGTTATTTGTTTAGATTAAATAATCACTTCTGCTAATGATAAATATTCCCCCTCATAACTTAAAACTATTTTCACCATTGTGGACGCTCTCAATATTAAGCAATTAATTGAAATTATGCCTCAACCGCTAGTATACTATTCACTTTTCTTCTTTTTTCTTTAAATAACTTGTATATGAATGGCACACGTATTGCATGTAATTTACTATATTACAAATGTAGAAAACATTGCAACAGTTATAATTGAAGCCCGTCATAGTTTTTGTATTCTCATTTCACCCTTGCTATTTTTTTTATTCATATTGCTAATCACATAGATGTAATTGTTATTAAGCATCAAGTTACTTCTTATTTTTAAATATTTTATTCTTAAATTAGGAACTAGACAATTTAAGATTGCTTAATTCGTAAATTATCTAATTTAAACTTTTGGTTGCAAAAATGAACTAGTATATAAAGTCATAAAATTAAGTTAATACTTAGTCCATTAAATAAGAAAACGTAAAAATATAGTTGAAATTACATAACTATCATACAAGTTTATGCGGAAAATATCACATCACAATTTTTTTTTATTAAAATAAAATAATTTATAATAAAATAATTATAAATAAGATAATTTACATAAATAAACGAGTTGTTATTAAGTTGCGAATTATGCATTACGTATTATTTTACTTATTGTTTGGCATACATAATTGTCAAGAATGTGGAAAGAAGTTTATGTAGTACCGTTAGAGGCCAGCCCATGAAATAATGCTAATGTTAAAAATATGTGAATGGGCTATCAACACTCAAAATTGTGCACCACATTCTTTTTCTTTTTGAAGCATTGAGCACCACATTCAGCTCAATAAATCATTCCATCTGCAAGTTAATTATACTCCCTCCGTCCTAATTTAATTGTCCATTATTTTATTTTTAGATATCCTAAAATAATTATCCACTTTATATATTTAACAAGTCTTTAATTAGAGCACTTTTTATTATTTTCAATATTACCCTTTAAGCTATCATCACTTTTTTTATTATGGGTCTCGTCACCTTTTTGTATTAGAAAAAAGTAAAGGTCATTTTTGGAAATAAGCATTTTTTTTAGAGTAATCATTATGTCCCCTTAAGTTTTAGTTTTTCAAAGTTAGACAATTAAATTGGGACGGAGGTAGTACTAAACTAGCTGCACGTGGTATGTGTGCTACTTTCGTGTATAAAATTTTAATTTTTTCTCGAGAAAAGTGAAAAAGGTCTTAATGGTGAGTGTTTATTTGATTCGAGTTTTTGCTCATTTTTATAGTCTAAAACAGTAATTTCACTTGAAAAGTTTGAACCTTGTCAACTTAAGATTCAACTTTTTAACATGAATTATGAAAAACTCTTATTGTGAATTTATCAATTTAAAATTTTATAAATTAACCAAGTCGAACCAAAGTGTGTTTAATAGAATGCCCAAGGGAAAAAGAAATTACAAAAGTAAAATAAACATTTCAAATATCTGATGGAGTTTCACTGCTTTCTAGTGTATAATTAATTTGTTTCAAAATGCGAAAAAAAAACTAAACACAAATCACAATTCCTTTTTATTTAAAGTCTAAATGATAGTAATGCATCCTAAATTAAATGTTGATTTTATTTTGTACCCTAAACAATTTTTTAAGACACTTTAAATTTGTGGCAATCAAATCAATTTGGTCATTCCAGTCAATTTGTTTAACTAGTGATTAGCATGGGAGAGTGTGTTTAATTGATAGAATATAAGACCAATTACACACACTCTTTTACGTTTTTAACGGAACTAGCGACACGTCAATTCTAGTCGATTTTCTGTTTGGTCTTAATGAATGTATGTGATTTTTACCTCTATATGAATACGACTTGTTACACCATCACACACTATTCTTGAAATTCCTATACTAAACAATTTGTCATTGGTTGACATTACACGACCTAATTGTACCATTATAGAGATAAATTTTACAGAACATCAAAAAAATCTGTAGAAAAATTTGCACTAGAAGCAAGAGGAGTGAAGAACTAAAAAAAATAAAAAATCGTAAATCCTTCTTAAATATGTAAAAACTTATACATTACTCTATTGAGTTAAATGCATGAAATCATTAACCACGTGAATTTGTTAAGAACCTAGTCATGATTTTTATATTTTTTGACATAAGCTATAATTTAGTAATACAATTTTTTTAAAGATATTTTTGCTAAAATAATTATATTTATTATTAAAATAATGTGTAATACTTTAAAAAACAATGCAAGTTTTGAAATATATTCCGATAAAAAGGTAATTGGTCTAAAAACATAGATCAACTTTCTTTAGATAATAGAAAATATTTTTTTTAGTTGTGATTCTTATCACTTATTTTTACTAGCTATATTACATAAATGTACATTTATTATATTTTGTGGAGATAAAACCCATATGATACTTGCCAATAAGAATAACTGATTAGTGTAGCATTACTCTATGATAACATTATTTTTCCAACATTATTAAAAAAGACGATGTTATTTATCCCCCCATTTCTGTCACAAACACCATCATCCAAAATTTACTTAAAAACACATTTTAACACTACCTTATTTGACACAAATGCTGTTTTTTATTGTCTGATGTTAGATGAGTACTTATCAACATACTCTTGTCATATGAGCCAAATTTATATAAGTGCACTCGTTTTTCATTAAGCAAGCATTATTTGAAAAACATTCCAGTCATCATTGCTTGATATTAAACGAGTTATTACAAACAAATTTTCTTGAAATGGGATGAGTGTGTGTATCTATATTTATCTATCATTATGTAAGTTTTAGAAGATATTAATGATCAAAAATTTATCAGTGTTTATAACCATGGTAATATTTGCGACATAAATAGCGGGCGTAAATAACACTACCCATGAAAAAGGGAGAGGGGGGAGAGTTTGGAGTGGTCGTTGATTGTGGAGAAACTATGGGGCAGTTGTTTCAAATTCAGCAGCTCTCTTCTGCTCTAAATCTAAGACCTTACTCTTTTTCATGCAAGCTCACTCCCATGGCGATGGCCATGCCTCCCTTCCTCTCTTCCTTTAATCGCAGCCCCAAATTCCCTTCTATATCTTCTCCCAAACTCAACACCACACTCAACAATCCCCTTTTTCTCTTCAGGGCCACTCGATCTCGTCTCCTTTGCAAAATCAACGACTCAGGTCATCTCTCTCTCTCTCTCTCTCTCGTTATATACAAATACATACCTTTGGTTTTAACTGTTGTTTAAGTTTATAAGTGAAAATTTGTATCGATAGATGCTGAATTCAGTTTGGTGAGTGGACTTTTTGGTAGGTCTATAAGATTACGAGATTATGAAATTATCCTTCGCGCACAATTAAGTGTTATTTTGAGTTTGTATGCGAATGTTTTTTATGATAAATGTTGAATTCAGTTGGTTTGGTTTGGAAGGTGATTTTTGGTTGGTAGGTTTGTGGAGTTGCCAAATTATCGCCTTAAACCTAAAAAGACTGTTTTTTTTTTTTTAATCTTTACGTAATTGAGGAATTATTAGCTACACACGTTCATTTGTTTAATTTGATTAATTGTTGTTTTAAGTTATATTCAACTAAACTGTTATTTCAAGTGTATATGTGAAAATTTTGAAGATGAATGTTGAATTGACAAGGAAGACATCCGGCAGTGCTGTGAAATTTCGGAATTATTCTTCAGGCGTCGGAAATTATCAGAAATGTTATGCTTAAATAGAGACTTGAACCTCATTCACTTTAACCTAAAAAAGGAAATTGTTATTACCGCTTGACCAAATACTATTTGACTTGTTTATTTTGTTTTAAAAAATTTATACAAAATATGAGTTTTGGGATGTTGCACAAGCGAAGCCAATTCTAGTGTATAGTTATGTACACACACATTCCTTAGTTTTATTTAATTAACTGTTGTTTTAAGTTTATAACAATGTTACCTAATTCGTGGGATGCTTTGGTAAGCAATACCGAGGTTAACAAGCCCACTGTGGTTCGGTGGGGGTAGGTTTAGTTGGAATGCTATTTCATGTCGTGATTTGTTTGAGAATGTTTTAAGTTTATAACAATGTTACCTAATTTGTGGGATGCTTTGGTAAGCAATACCATGTTTAACAAGCCCACTGTGGTTAGGTGGGGGTAGGCTTATTTGGAACGCTATTTCATGTCGTGATTTGTTTGAGAACATATACTCGGGTCATTTTCAATATAGATATGTAAATATTGTTATAAAGGCATGATATTTCTCATATTGTAAGTATATTAGTCTGTATATATGACACTATACGTCTCTTTTCGTTTGTATGTGGAAGTGAAAATAAGTGGTCACTAGAATTGGCGTTTTGGGTCGCTAATGTACCCCATTTAAGCTCGGCGCACCCAATTCGTAGTACATAGGGGGTGGTCCATGAATTAGGCAACACTGGTTTAAAAGCGAAAATTTTGACGAATTATTTGTTTGATAGGCAACTTAAAATTATATCACTAGAAGAATGTTAATTGTTCTCTGAAAGTGTAATTAGGTATCGGAAGTTGTTTTCGTAGTTGATTGTTTGTTACTTGTTGACTGTTGATTGATTTCGTTTTGATTGTAAATTTAACTGGAAACCATTGGTTTTGGGGAATTTAATTTTTCATTGGTTTTTGGGAACCTCAAAATTTAGCCTGCAGAAAAACTATCTATATAATAAGGGGCGAGGGTTTTTTAATCTTGAAAATGTACAAGGGATAAAAGATTGTGCAATTGAGATTACAAGATAGATAGGCATGGGTTACGACTAGTTAAACTACATTGGCGTTGATAAGTTCTGGGAAACAGGGAGAAATTTCTTGGTGGTGGAACTTAGCATATACTTTTTGGAACTCTATTTCAATTTTGACAAGAAGCATAAAGGCTTTAGCTTTTAGGCCCACGTGTGTCATTAGTTCCTCAGTCGTAGATTACAAACTTGTGTTTGACTTTGCACTTTTTAGGGAAAGCACTAATGTCAATGCTATGAATGGTACAAAGTAAAACTAAATTTACTATGGTGTCCCAAAAGGGATACTAAACTGTTTAATTTGGGACGCCCCGAAAAGGAAAGGTGGACTCTTTATGTGGAACGGAGGGAGTGTTACTTTTTGTCTTTTGTCTACTTTCTCGCAACCAACTCATATATGTTCTCAACAATCTCCCCATTGTGTCTTTAACATCAATTTCTACTTTCTATCATGTCTTAGGTTTGAATCACTATCTTTTGAAGTTTACATCCTATTACGCATTTCCTTGGCTCTTTGTCCAAATTGTTGCATCCCAATAATCATGATGCTTGATTATTCCAAGAACTATGTCTTTTCTAACCCTTTTTATATGATTCACCGTGCTACCGCCGCATTGAGGCCTCCATAGCATTCACTTAAGACCACCTTGCTCTATTAATAGCCCCATCACTACGACTTCTTGATCTTAGATGCCATCATACTTTTCACCTATATGGTCGCATTGCTGCTTTTATGAATTGGGAAAGGTAAGCGGGATCTTCATTTCAAAGCTCTAATGGAGCAACTTGTCAAATATATTAGCCGTTGAGGCTGGAATACAAGAAGAGATAATGTACATCAGCAAGCTCGATAGAATATTCTTAACAAGGGTAAGGCGACCAACCTTAAATAAATCTTGTTGGTTCAAACCTGTCAAGCTCCTCTATTAACTTCCCACAACGGCCCCCAGACAAACTTAGCCTTATAAGGAGTTCCCAATGGAAGGCTAAGATGAGTGAGCAAGAACTGATCAACACTACAACCAAAAAATCAAGTCCTCTGCATGTTTGACCTCCCCAATTTGTTTTCTGGAGATAATAGCGCTTATAAGAGAATGATCAATCCTGGTGGACCATAATATAGTTGTGATGGTGGTAAAGTTTTTCATTAAAGTATTTGAATGTCACTAAAACTGGCTTTCATTTTCTTTCTTGAAATAATCCATCGTCCCTTCATTTATTAGTATAACATTTCAACATCACGACATCAATGCATCTGTGGTTGTCGGCATGAGTTCTGCTGAACCATTGCAGCTTTCCTTTTCCTTTTAGCCCCTGTTTGGTTTGGGATGAAATATTTTTCACGTAGTTGAAAAGTATCGCCTATTTTTGTGAAACTTATTTTTTTTTTAAATAAAATTTTGAATTAATGCACACTATAATTATGCAATTTCATACAAAATAGACAGTAAACAAGTTTGATGCCGAATGAGTGAAAAAAATTGTCATTACCAAAGGTGAAGATTATTTCACTTGACCCAAAAAGCACCGATAATTCCAAACAAAGCCTACCTTTTTATTTTACAAAATTTTGCTCCCAGGGTTCTGCTCTCAAACCATATCATGTTTGTTGCCTCCTAATATTTTTGGATAAAATTAAATAGTTTATAATATATTTGTTAGATATGATATCGCAGCTGGAAATCGGGAAGCCTGAAGAAAAGAGGAAACCAGAGAAGTCAATGAATGGGATATTCTGGATTCTTCTTCTTAATATTGGACTATATGTGGCAGATCACTTGTTTCAGGTTCCAAATTATTTTACTTTATGTATTCATCTTTTATCATATATTTTTGCCCAGGCAAGGCATGGCGTAGGCCTAGAGGCACTTTGAGGTGTAAGCCTCACTTTTTCAAAAAGAAAAATCCTAAAAAAATCACAAAACTATCATAACATTGATAATCATTACTAAAAGAGAAAATAACTTAACAAATACAATAACAATCTCAAATCATCACCCCAAAATAACATATAACGATATCACTACATAATTAAACTACTACATCACCATAAGGTCATCACACAAAAATAGCGAAGTCACCACATAACAACTAGTTAAACACTTAAACTAGTGCATCACCATAAAGTCCTACATAAAGAAGCCTACAAATCATAATTCAATACAACTATATATACAAATATATATCATATATAGAAGGCAAATTATATCCATATAACTATAATTAAGTTTAATTCATTACATATATTACCCAGAAGTCGGCTGTTCTCTTCTCCTTTTCTCCGCAGCTTGTTCTCCTCTGCCCCTCTGCCCCTCTCTTGCTCTTGTTTTCCAAAACGCAGTAAAATGACATAGTATCAAATTAAAACGCCCCGCACGCCTTGAGGTGTATGCCTAAAAGCATGCGCCTCAAAATGAAGAGGCATACGCCTCAAATTTTGCACAAAAAATCACACCTCATAGCGTTTTTCCAACACCTTGCCTCGAGGCGTAAGCCTCAAGTGCCTTTTAAAACACTGGCTGATATACACAAAAAAGTTAATATGTGGCTTTCATTTCTTTGTTTTGTCGGAAATGGTAGGGGTGGTCAATCTAACGCAAAATATTTTACATTTCTTCAGGTTCGAGGGATCAGTGACTTGTATTTAGATCACTATCGGCCTGTCTGGTACCAGTTTGTCACTGCAACCTTCTGTCATGCTAATTGGTGAGACACATGTATTATCTAGGGAGGCATTGCATTCAAACTGCAAATCTATTTATGCATATTATGAAAATAGCAATGGGTAAAAGTGTAACTATGGCATTAGTTTCCAATGAAATTGAGAAATTGCAATAAAAGAGAGAAAAAAATATCTGAATAAAATTTTTGTTACAAAAACTATTCGAAAAAACTTAACAAATACCCCGTCATCTTCTCTCTCTCTCTCTCTCCCTCCCTCCCTGATGTTTGGTGTTTTTACCAGTTTTTTTGCATCTTCTTACCAGGAACCATCTCTCCAGCAACCTTTTCTTCTTGTATATATTTGGTAATACTTTCTTTATTCACCCAATCTCCAAAATTATTGAAACCTAATGCAATCCGATATTGGTAAACTTTGGAACTGAAAAATTGTACCTATTTGTCCATACAGGAAAGCTTGTTGAAGAGGAGGAAGGCAATTTTGCTTTGTGGCTCTCTTATATCCTAACGGGTGCTGGAGCAAACCTTGTTTCTTGGTTAATTCTCCCAAGAAATGCCGTTTCTGTTGGAGCCTCTGGTGCTGTATTTGGACTCTTTGCGATCAGTGTTTTTGTTAAGGTAATTAAAATTTTCGTTTTGTGAGTTTCAATCTATAAAATGTAAACTGAGATTCTTTGTTGTCACAGATATCTTGGGACTGGAGAAAGATCCTCGAAGTACTTATATTGGGTCAATTTGTTATCGAGAGGGTACGTATTTCCTGTTCAGTAATGAGCCATGGATGATTATATTAAATAAATAGTAATTAACTCTCTTTCCAAATTGGTTAACGGTATTCAAAAATGAAAATTGAAATGTGACACAATCCTTCAAGAATATTGAAACCCCATTGTATCAAAGTTAAGGCTTAAGCCATCGCTCTTAAAGTTGATGACCTCATGTTTGAATGCTCCGACAAACTTGGAATAATAGGACGGTTTCTTAAAGAAACTCTTTCTACGTACTCCCTTTGTCCCAAATTAATAGTTCATTATTCCTTTCTTGCACATCCCAAATTGAAACTCCGGTTCTTTTTTAGGATGTAATCAATTTACCAAATCTCACCATAATAAACAAGTTTTCTTGTTAACCATGGATTGTGTTGAAATTGATGAATTCTTAAAAAGTTCAAAATTTATACGGGATACTGAATTGTGATGGAGGGCGTATATGATTGTCAAATCTCATGTATGAAAAAATATAGACATAACCGTTCTTCCTTGTGCATGTGCCGTATGCGTATCTCCTTTTCCCCTCGAGTTTGGGTTCTTAAATTCATCATTTCTTTATCTTGGTATCCCTTAGATATAGTTCAGTGATTTGCATGCAATGATAGGATCGCATCATATTCATTATTCACTGTAAAATATGTCAAAAACTCATATTTTTGCAGCATTTTGACGGTTTGAGTATAGTTTGGATAAAAAAATTATTTCATCCATACAAGCATGTTGATTTGTATGCAAATCAATTCAAATTTTTGACAAGAACAGGTGAATTATCGCAAACAATTGCGGAAGATTGTTTTTCGTTTCGGTTTTGTAGTTTAAGTGGCCAATGTTGAAATGGGCCACAACTGAAGGTTTTATTGCAATAATACCAAACCCCTCCCCTCCCCTCCCCACCACCCCACACACACAAACGCCCAAAAAAAAAAAAGGAAAAGAAGAAAATGTCAGAATCTTATGTAATTCAATTGATGCACTATTGTGTACTGCAGGTGATGGAAGCGGCCCAAGCCTCAACAGGGTTGTCCAATGGTGGCTCAGCCCTACAGAATGTGAATCACATAGCTCATCTCTCTGGTGCTCTTATTGGTGTTGCTTTGGTATGGCTTATTAGCAGAGTTCCTTCCCAAGCTCCTGACCAAGATTTGTCAACCTTAAAGAAGAAAAAAGACTTTCCATAATTGAAAACCGTACATGTAGGCTTTGTTTATTTATAGAATTGTTTTGGAAAGGAGGATTTAGTTGGACTTTTAGTGTTAAACATCCTTCTGATGTTGTAAAGTCAAAACAAATTTATAAAGGGGTAATCATATATTAAACCCTGAAGTTGGGGATCAATTTTAAGGTCTCTATTTCGGTGTTAATTGTTTCAAATTGAGCCTTCATGGTCATGTTCCTTTGGAATTCAAACGAAAATCAGGCATCTGTTTTGAGTCTTAAACAGGCAGCAGTTGTTCATATGACAACGACCTTAGCCAAAACTTCTATCCATCACCAAAATTAGTTGAGTGTTATAGGATGGATTTATCTTACTTGTACAATTATGCACTGTTGTGAGTACTCTTATAACCTGACTGTGTACTTGTTCTCACTGAGTAGATTATGGGATTCGATTCCCATGGATGAAGTGTGATTACAACGTCCGTGTCATTACCATTTGTTGTAGCAGTGGTGTACGCATTTGTAATGTGGCGCAAATGTGCTTGCTTTATCTGATAGTAGGATTGCTCAGGAGAAAACAATTATGTTTTTGTTTGGTACCGTCGAATGAATAGTGGCCTAATGGGGTGAGGGAGAAGAGCACGGTGTCCTTTTCGGAGATAGGGTAACGGAGAGGAACAGAATCCTCTTTACCTTTTCATCTTGTTCTTATGTGAGGGAAGGTAGAAAGGCAAGATTTGTGAAAGGTTTTGAAAATAAGAAAATTGGTTCTTTTTAGTTGGAATACTTTGATATTACTGCAAATTGATAATATCAACCCAAGACTCGGTGTTAATTGTGACTAGTAATGATTAACTGATAGGAATTAATTGCTGCTTTACTAGAATCATACTCATGTCAGCTCAAATGCGCCACATAATTTGGCAAAATTTGGTTAATAAATTGGTATAAGCATCCTTTTCAAAGGAAGGAGATGAAAAATGAGAGTAAAAACAAGTGATTCTTGTTTTTTCTTTTTTCCATCAGAGCAATACACAAGTTAAAAAAATATGCATTCGCTGATTTTTTGACAAAAAAATACCTAGAAATAGCATACACAAAATGAAACAAACACAATACCAAACAACAGTTGGTTCTTGAAATTATAAACAATGAAACCTGAATAAAGAGGAACAAAATAGAAAATAAAGAAAGCATATATCCTCGCATTAAAAAAAAGATATAATTATACAAATTTTAGTTAGTTCCAACAATATTTAAAATGCAACTATACAAATATCAAAAAACTCTAAAAAAGTACAACAAATACAAGCTTCCCAACAGTACATGAATGCCGGTACTCTCATCATTTCTCCTTTCAATTCTTTCTGTTGTACTTCTAGCTAACCATCCGAAAGGTACAACACAGTAAAGCTCGGCGGTTAGAAGACCTGGTACATCTCATCATTTATCCTACCCTTTCAGTTTTAGAATGCCGCCATTGATAACAGTGCAATCCGACCATGCGTAAAAATCTGCTTCTGGCGAACAACCGCCCCAAATGTACAAATCCAATGCACATTTTTGGTATCACCCCACAAGCTCTTGGATGAAAACTCGGCCTCTCTCAACACCACAATAGTATATGAAAGCCAGTACCCCCTCATCATTTCCCCTTTCAGTTCTTTCTGTAGTTCTTCTAGCTAACCAGCGCAAAGGTACAACACGGTAAAGCTTGGCGGTTAGAAGTTCTGGTACCTCTCATCATTTTCCCCATCCTTTTAGTTTTAGAACCAGGCAGTCTGACCATGCGTAAAAATCTGCTTCCAGCGAACAACCGCCCCAAATGTACAACTCTGATGCACATTTTTGGTATCACCCCACAAGTTCTTGGATGAAAACTTGGCCTCTCTCAACACCACCCTACTTCTTTTACTTGTACCGGACGACACTATGTTGTTCCGTAACACATTCTTGTAGATGAATTCAACCTCTTGCTTCTCATTATCTTTAGGACAGACCGAACCAGAACCCCGACCCGATTTTTTTGTGTTATCAAACTTTGCTTTTGCTTCTTCGATCAGAGCAAAAGTTGTCCTTTCGGGCCGAACTTTGTACCATCTCATGAGTTTGAGCATTTCTTCGGCTCTCCAAGGTGGTTGTGCCTCTCCAAATCCCCAAATTAGGAGCTCAAAATTCTGTAACTCAGGTGGTAACCCGTATTGGCACATTTTGTTAAACACATACATTGCGTTATCCATTCTACCGGTGAGGCACCATCCGGTGATTAGGGTTGTGAAGATCACCTCGTTTTTTAGCTGGATGCCCGATTTAATCATCGGAGCAAGGAGTTCTTGTGCTTTATTGGGTTTTCCGGCACGCACATAGACTTTTGCAAGGATGCAATATGCGTGGTAGTCGGGCTTCATCCCAGCATTGACCATGTCATCAAAGATTGCCCTGCACTTGTCCATGTCACCTGCGTTGCTCCAAGAATTCATTATGGTGCTAAAAGTTATCACGTCCAGTTTGACCCTGTATTCTTCCATCAATTTAATAACCTGTTTAAACCCAATATGCATAATTTATCAAAAAATATATCCGACAGTAATCCTAACCAACAACAACAACAAATTACACTGTATCAATGAAGTGTCATAATGGATTTAATATCGCTAGCTGGTTTTGTTAAGCAAGAGTTGGGATTACAAAAGTTTTTTAAGCGATTTGGACCACTGATTTCGTTATCTAACATATTTCATTCAATATATTGTACATCATCTTCGTTATAACTGTTGTACCCAATATTTTTCCATGAAACAGGATGAATCTCGACATGGTGTGTATATTTGGGATTTGTACAACAAATAATCGTGTCTACTACAATCACATACTGAGGGCGGATTCTACCGCTTTAGAGTCTCTGTCACAATTGTGATTTTCATTTTTGACCTTGTCATTGTGTGTCTATTTGGTTACGTAACATTGAGCCACTAATTATCAATTACAAGTTGTCACTGTTCGCATTATACTCTATACTTATTAACATTATAACTACTTAAATAACTAAAGATGCAAGGTAAATAGGTTAAACTAACAAATAGAGGTACTACGAATTTTAGTAACTAAGCGAGAGTGGCAAATGAAAAAGAAAAGCAATCAATTTTAACAGGAATTATAACTCGACACTAACCTCATCAATGCCGTCACTATCATTCACATCTAGCAATCTTTTTATCAATGAGTTGAAAATGATCTGGTTCGGTTGCAACCCGAGATCCTTCATCTTGTAAACAAAACTCAAAGCATTCTTCATTTCGCCTTCATTACAATATCCCTTTATAATGCTTCCACATGTCACTTGATAAGTCTCCACATTATTGTCCCGCATCTTGAAAATAACCTCTTCACCCCTTCTGGCGTCTCCGTTTCTAGCATAAGCTGCCGCTATTGTGTTGTAAGTAAAAAGCATCAGGTTTCAACCCAGAAATTACCATTTTATCCACCACGTTCCATGCCTCGGTAATGTTATTCATACTACAGAACGCCCTAATGAGCAAATTGCAAGTCCTTAAATCAGGCTCCACATGTCCCTCCTTAGACATAAGCTCAAGCAAATTCACTGATTCTTCGTTCTTACCCTCATTAATATAACAAAGACTTAGAAGACGGAAAGTAGTAGTAGTCGGTTCAATTCCACTCTCCTTCATCTCCCACAAGGTTTTCATTGCCTTGTCCATATTGCCAGATTCAGAAAAAGCCTTAATGACGGCATGGCAAAAGATTAAGTCTGGTTTCATTCCATTTACTTTCTGTTAGGAACCATCTCACCCAAAAGCTTAAGCTATTAGGTAGTGGGCCAACAATGTATATAGACCTTGCAGAACCTGAGCTCTGATACCATGTTAGGAACCATCTCACACAAAAGCTTAAGCTATTAGGTAGTGGGCCAACAATGTATATCAAGCTTTTCAACACTTTCAATTGAGAGATGATTGGGTGTATAAGGTTGAAGAGCTTCTGGTTAATCAAAGCCTTTATTAGGACCTTATATGTTACTAGGGATGGCCTATGTCCTTCTTCAATCAAATTATCGAAAACTAACTGTGCTTCTTTGGGATACTTCTTTCCTATCAGAGTCATCATTAGACTTGTTTTTAGGCGAACCGTTAGGCAAGAAGTCTCTTTACGCATGCAGAATTTGCAGCGAGTGGACTCCGGCGTAGGGTACAACCGAATCAGATCGTCTGGATTTACTTTCTGCAAAGTGAAAATATTGACATTTCATAAAGACTGGAAATACAAGGGTATGCATATGCCATCCAGCATGGCAAAATGAATAAAAATTATTAGAGATGATTTTTGCGCAGGTAATGTTATGTCACATTATTTTTGCAACAACTATGTAAATATCCATTAACTGTAAGGGACAATTAAAAAAAAGAGCTTATTAGAGAAAGATTTTAACATTAAAGTCAAGGAATAATTTTTTTTTAAAATAAAGGGCCTATTTTTTATTTTATTGATAATATGACATGTGTCTTTTTTTTTTCATTATAAAATGATATTTCAACCCTTAAAATAAACTAAAAATATCAATATGCATTAAAATATTAATTGTAATATAAACTTTGCAGTCTATATTTCACTGCAATATGAACTTTGCACTCCATATTTCACTGCAATGTGAACTTTGCAGTCAATATTTTTAGTGCAAAGTTCATATTGCAGTCCATATTTTACTGCAATGTGAACTTTGCAGTCCATATTTTTAGTGCAAAGTTCATATTGTAGTCCATATTTCACTGCAATATGAACTTTGCAGTTCATATTTTACTGCAATATAAACTTTGCAGTCCATATTTTTTGTGCAAATTTCATAAAAAGGGGTAATTTAGGTAATACATAACATGTTTTTATTAATTAAATGATATTTAAATTTATTCAAATACATTCATTTAAAATATAAAACAAAATAGGCCTCTTACACTAATTACCAATTAAAAATAGGCCCTTCATTCAAAAAAATATTATTCATTGGATTTTTTGTAAAAATTAATGTATAATAAGCCCTTCTACCTAATTTCTAGTAACTGTAATTGTGACCCTCATTTTTTTGTTTGGTCTGAATCCATCACTGGTCGCATCAAATTTGGGGTATGTTCGACAAATTTACTCGAAGAATAATTGAACCCTGGGTAGGCTTCATTCAGTGAACTTGTTCACATAGTTAAACTACATTTTATTTTTTTCAAAGGAAGGTCCAAATCTCTTCCTTTCTTTCTTTTTTTTTTTTTTTTTATCGGTAGAACCAAGTCTCTTCCTTTTACTACAAATAACAAAGATACCCTCCCCACTCAAGGTGGGACTGCAACACATGATCCCCAGAATCCAGGTGGGCGCATTTATCACTAGTCTAATGCTTGGGCTACTTTACATACTATTAACTATTAGAATAAGAAAATAGTTCCCATTGTTAATACCGGTGTTACACAAGGCATTAAAATCACCTTTAGAATCTTTGTATCAACATTGTTCATGTTAGCACATCAAATAAGCAAATTCCAAGTTTCACCATTGATGCATATTACAACTGTTCATGTTAGCATATAAAAATTGTGATTAAAGAAAAAATTAGGATCCGGTCCATGAGTTTGAACTTTTTTTTGGATGCAGTCCCTCAACTTTTTTTTTTAAAAGGATGCAGTCCGTGTTGATATTGTCTATGTGCCAGGATATTAGTATCTCTTGGCGCAGATACTATATCTATGCCGAGAAAATTAGTATATGCGCCAAGCGTACTAGTATTTACACCGAAAAAAATCAGTATCTACCACATAGTATATGAGTTCTCGCCAGAGGCAGATACCAAAAAGCAGTATTTCCGGGGACTGCGCCCTTTTAAAACAAAAAAGGTTCAGAGACTGTCCTAAAATATTTCAAAGTTAGGGATCGGACTCTAAAGGCCCCTTTAATAAATTATTTCATAAATATACCTCGACAAGTTTCTTCTTAGCTCCAGGACTTTTGATAGTACCCGAATAGGTCCCCTCACTTACAGACTTTCCCATATGGTCCACTTTGCTCTCTTCAGGTTGCTGCTGATTTGAATTCTTACACGAACTTCGTGATGGACCTAAACTTCAACTGCAGTTCAGTCTCTTGATTCTTCCAAGCAAGTAATTTCATCAGAAAACATCTCAATACAAGATTTGATCAACAAGATCCAGATAATTCACCACAATTAAAAATATAAATGCACGATATGCCTCTTGTGAAGCTGATAGACACAGAGAAACAAGACGAGAGTATATCTAGATATGAGAAATAAGGGGAAAATATATATGCGTATATATAAGAAAAACAGTATTACATACGATAAAACAAATAAGTAAATAACAATAATAATTATCATTTTTAAGAGCTCAAATCTCTATTCTAGTGTTAGTGTAAACAAATCCTAAGCATAACAAGTTGTAGCATTCGGTAGAAATTAGTTTCAATGGTTTAGGATTGAAATTTCAAACCTGAAACTATATGATTCATGAGTTGTATTTTGCAAAAACATGTACTGGCAGTATGTGGAACGTAACTACGTAAGGACTAAGAAATATATGTCTAATTGGAGATTTCTCTAATTGCCGTCCTTTATCTTCAACAGCTAACAAAAAGAAAGATTATTAGGTTTCACTTTATTTACTTAGAGATTTGTCTAATTGCTATCTTTGATTACGTGTGTGCATATTCTTGACAATGGAATCTAAGACGCATGAACTAAATTATGAATTACTCTTTTCTTTTCTTTCTTTTTACACTGGTTTGACAAAAATAATGGGAAAATTGTACAACTGTTATGAATTAGTGTTTCTTTAAGAAGAAATCAATACGAATTGTTTGGCCAATGAAAACACACATTTCACTATCTAACCTCCCTTTCTTCTCAAACCGGAGCATATAAATCGAATAGGCAAAGCATGAAAACTAAACTGCTAAAGGTAGACCTCCTGAAGCAACTGACTTAGGGCCCTGCGTGTCTGCTAAACTGTCTAATTATGAAATTAGTTTTCCTTCGATTTATCAATTGTTTTAGCGCTCAAAGTAAACCAATATCCTAACCTTTTTCTAAAATACTGCCCTAAAATCTCAACACTTTGAAGTCCTTGTTAGTTTTCATTTTTCAAGAAAAGTCTTGTTTAGCCCTAAAATCTAACGTATATGATGGAAAATGCAGTTAGAGAATAACTACTCCCTCCATCTCAACTTATTAGTCCCGCTTTCTTTTTCGCAATGTCTCAAATTGATAGTCTCATTCCTCTTTTACCATATAACCAATAAACCAAATCTCACAATACAAAATAAGTTAAACCTTGATTAGGTTGAAATTGGCGTTTTATTGAGAAGTAACGGACTAATTTTTGCTCCAATTCCAAAGCTTGGAATCGGGTTGCCAAACACACCATAGTTGAAATTTTGGGAGCTGCAGTTTCATGTAGGGGTGTACAAAAAAACGGAAAAACCGACTCGAACCGACCCGAACTAGCTAGTTTTTAAGGTTTTCGGTCCCGGTTCGGTTGGAGAATATGAAAACCGAAAGGAGTCGTTGGGTTGTCGTTTGCCAATGTTATAAAACCGGTAAAAACTGAACCGAACCGAACTGAAAGGCATTTTATAAAAAAAATGCTAAAGAAGAAAAATATTAGTAAAATCTTTTGTTTTTTTTGTCAAAAATGATTTAAGAAGCAAAGTGCCTAATTAATTAAAAACAAGCCCAATTTTCTATCAAAAATGACTTTAAGTCATGGCCTAATCATATAAAAATAATTTTTAAACCATAGTCCAACAATATAGAATAGGCCCAATTGCTCAAACCAAAAACCGACAAAAACCAATTAACTAAACCGAATTCGACGGAACTGACCCCAACTAGTTTTAAGCCTTCACCGGTTTCACTCAATTGATCGGTTTCACTCAATTAACCGCCATCTAAAAACCGACTTGTCGGTTCGGTTTACGCTAACCGTGCACAGTCCTAATTTCATGCTTTGGGATTGGAATTTCCCAAAAACACCCACTAATTGAAAATTTCCACTAACTTTTTCAGTATTTCACACTCTATTTCTCCCTAAAAGAAATTCAAAAACATAAACAAACATGTCCTTAGTTCCACAACTATATACAAATGATGAAAGAAAACCAACCCATCATCTACTTTTACAAACAAAAATGCAAAAATTCACTCCATACCAAGATGAGTAGAATCTATATAATAAGGAGCAATTTTTTGAATTCTAAAAAAGTAGGGTTAATTACACTTTAGTACATTGTACTTACCACTTGGTTTTATTTTGGGCAATATACTTTTTTTGTCGTAAAAAAGGCAGCAAACTTTCTGTTTAGTTCCGTTTTAGTCAAAGCTCTTAACACCATTTTAATTCCATTGTCATTATCCTACATGGCAATTCATTAAACATATTAAATAATTTAATTGTCCACGTAGTTTCCCAGTCAGTTGTCCAACTCAGAGTAAAAATCACGTGATATTCACATGGTTGGTTTTGAACTCTCCGTTTGTCGTTGCCATTCACACAGCGGATGAGAGGTCGTTGATGGAGAGAGTGGTATAGTTGGAGGCATGGTCGGAGATGTGATCGGTGATGATGCCGGAGAATATTGACAGTGAGGATGTGAATTTGGGAGTTGAGGAAAGTGATGACAGAGGCGGAGCGAGGGAGAAGCAGGTCGCTCTTTTTCCATTGGAGGGTTTTGTCCGAACCTAAAAACTCTCTAAAAAGTTGTTATGTTACAGATCTAAGAGAATCAAAGAGTTCCATGAACCGGTAGCCGGAGCGGGGGTGGTCAGCAGGAAGTCCATCGGAGATGGACTCGAGGCGGAACCCAGGTTATTTTTGGAAGCGGGATTGGATGTTGGATTAACGGAGGAGGCGGCCGTGGATGTGGTCGGCAACGAGGAAGGTGACGTGGATGCCGGAAAGATAGAGTAGTTCGGCAAGCTTTGGAATTTACCGGGCCTTATGAAAGAGTGGGAAGATTAGCACATGAGCAGCTGGGGGAGTGGAATTAGCCATTTTTTTTCAAGGTTTGGATTTTAGAAGCCAATTTCTTAGTTGATTTTGGCACTATATAGATATAGAAGATAGATAAGATGATGATGATGATGATGATGATGATGATGATGATGATGATGGTCGATAATAATAATAATAATAATAATAATAATAATAATAATAATAATAATAATAATAATAATAATAATAACTCTGCTTGTTTTGTTTTCTTTCATTTCTTGGCTGAATTTAGTTGAGATTTAGTGGAGAAGATGAATAGGGTTTGGTGATGTGTTTGCTTAGTGTTTATGTGAATTGCTTACATAGAATATATAAAAGCCAACTAATTTAAACAAGTGCCACGTCATATTTTTGTAAATAGATATGAAACGTTATTAATAGCTGTGATCAAAACGGAACCAAACAAAAAGTTTACTGTCTTTTTTACAATAAAAAAGGTAGATTGTTCAAAATAAAATCAAGTGACAAATACAATGTACTAAAGTGTAGTTAATCCAAAAAAGTATAAAAGACAAAAGAAATTATCAAGAAATATAATTCGGCTAAACAAAATTTATCAGTTACCTGTTGAAATGGGTGAGGCGCACAGAGAGAGAGAGAGAGAGAGAGAGAGGTGTTTAAGTATTTTTTTTTTAATTAAAGAACAATTCTATCGGATATTCATTCAATCATTCTGAAAATCTCATCCATATACACTACAGGCCGGTGATAAAAAAAAAGAATATTTTTGTTCTATATATATTTTTTTGGGCGATCGATATTTACACTCTAAACAATATTTAGTTATATTATATTTTTTATTTATTCAATAACAAACGAATATAACTTTATATAATTGGTGTTTATGGGATGACTAAGTTATTTTTAAACTTATATTCGTTTGTCATCGTACGAGTATTGTACATTTACTTGCTTATTATTAGATAAATGAAAAATATAATAAAATCAAGTAAAAAATTGTATACAAATAACGACAGTCCTTTATAAAGCAAATAACTATTGAGCAGAGGTCCGAGTTTAAATCTCCAAAAAATTTAATGGGGCGAGTTAGATATTAAAAGCGTAAGTGATAAATACAAAGGGAAAAAAAATTAACCAGTTACATATTAATAAATACCCTATTAGTATGAACTTGGTTTATCTCCATTATCTTTCGATTTAATTCTGTTTAAGGAGATCTACTTAAAAATTAAATGGATAAATTTTTTCATGAAACTTAGTTGAGATAATACACAAAATTTCATCAGAAGATTCAATTTAAAAAATGATAAAATGATGATATAAGATTTGAACAGTCAAAAATGAACAAATGCATCGAATTTTGAGTACGCTCGCCTTCTGGTTTGAATTTCATGATGAAATTTTGTAGACATGATCTACTTATTATAAAGCGATTCTTTGCCAAGTTTCATGAAAAAAGTTTATTTGTTTAACTCTCGAACTAGACCCCTTTGAATGAAATTGAACCGAAAGAATAATAAAGAGGAGCCAAGTCTGATAAATATAGTATTAATCAAATACAAAAAATGAACGGCAGTCCGATAAGTATAGAGATGCTCTTAATAGTTTCTTTTAATTCAGGGGTTTCGGCTAATTAGTAGGTCTTTCAAATAATAAAAAATAATTATAAAGGACAAAGATGAGGTTGTCCTTAGAATAAAGGACATTATTTTTTTCCTATTAGTTTACAAGACAAATTTTTGTTTAAAGGATCAACTTTTAAATCAAGGACAAAATATTAATTATTTTATTATTTTCATTAATTTAGTTGAATTCCAATACTACCCTCCTTAAAGATAAATATAATTAAATTCAGAATTAAATCAATGAAAATAAATTCAAACC
This sequence comes from Lonicera japonica, assembly GCA_021464415.1. Classification (NCBI taxonomy): domain Eukaryota; kingdom Viridiplantae; phylum Streptophyta; class Magnoliopsida; order Dipsacales; family Caprifoliaceae; genus Lonicera; species Lonicera japonica. The sequence goes on from CM038470.1 coordinate 52,668,406, forward strand.
AATTTAAACTCATATCACAACAAAATCAATCAAGAAGATAAACCAAAAAATCATTAAATCAAAGTCTATAAGGAGAAGGAAGTTCACTCTCTAATCCAATCATATCTCTTTCTCCTCTTACTCACCTGAAATGCCCACCACCAATAAAAACACACTCACGGGCAAACATGAAGGAGAAGAAGAGAGTTGTAGGTTATTGAAGTATCTGGGTGGGTTGATTTAAGCTTCTTAAAGGATGATTCTTTTGTGGCATGTGGTACCTTAGTTGTTTTGGATCTCCAGACTATAGAAGTTGTTTATCAAGATTCTTCTGTTGTAAGGCTCAGTATCCCATATGTTCTTGGCTTTCTTACCTTTAAAGAGGTTCATTTTTTTAAACCTATGTATTGTTCTCTTGTATTTTGCACAGTTAATTCTTGTGATAATTCCCAATTAAAAAGGAAAATGGTTCTAACTAAAAAAGGATGAAGTACGTACATAAAGGGAAATCCACCTAAATTAGAAGAAAAACAAACAAACAGAAAGTGAAAATGAAAAGAAATATAAAGCATAAAGAGCAAAAATAACTTTTAATTTGGGAGTTGCTACAAGAAATACGTAACTCTTAATTTTGGCCAATGAAGTTTGTATTTTCACAGGGTTTAGTTTAGGTTTGGTGAATTTAAAATATTCAGCAGTTGAGAAATGTATTTATAGTTTTGTACTCATTTAGTTTGGGGAACTACATAATGTGATTGCAAGTTGCTTACCAAAAACTACACGAAAGAACTGTTTCTGATATGAAAGGAATATTTGATAAATTTAGAACAATTATTTGACCTCTTTCTTCTCATTTTTTTATCTGAAACAGAATATTATCAAAATATTTAAAGTATTAAAATTGTTGGCTCACTATATAATAGCAGTGAGATTATGAATTAACTTGTTAATAAAGGTTTGCTTTCATCGTAGACATTTTTCTAACATACTATTTTGTAAGCATATTAATTTGTAGGCATTTTTATATTCTTGATAATTTTGCAAGCATATTAACTAACAAGTACAAGGTTTTATTTTATAAGCATTTTACTAACATATTATTTAGTAGGTATATTAATTTGTATGCATTTTTCTATCCTTGTTAATTTTCTAAGCATATTAACTAACAACTAAAACATTTTATTTTGTAGACATTTTTTAAGGACTCATATATATTGAAATATTGAGTATTGTTTTATCATTAGTCTGAACGTAAACATCTAAGTTGGTAAGTTTTTAATTTGTTTATTCATTTAATTGACTTTATCGCTTTAGATTTTGAAAACTCTAGTTTTTTGAAAAAAAAATTTGAGAAACCAATTTTCTAAAATTTAAAGTTTCTGAGTTTGATTTTTTTTGAATTTATTTTTTATTTGACTTTTTGGAATTATTCTCATGCTTATCATCTTTGTTTTGAATTTTTTTATTATCTATTTTTGAATTTGTTTGAATTTATTATCATTGTCGTAATTACGTAATTAATTTTATATTTTGTTTTGGGTATTTATCTATAAAAAGGGTAGTTTTGGAATTCAATGTAATTAATTGAAATAATTAAATAATTTTTGTTTTGTCCTTAATTAAAAAGTTGTCCTCAAACTAATCTCTTAAAAATAATGTCCTTCATTATAAAGAGAGTGTGACATTGGTCCTTTAAAAAAAGTCCCTTCAAATAACTAATGCTAGGTGTATTTAAACAGTGGATTTCCAAATAAAATATATCGGTTGTTTAGTTTTCAGTTTTAACATACGTTGAAGTGGGAATTATCTTCCTAATTCAATATGCATCCTCGTTTCTCTACATTTAGTGCTACCAAAGGTAAATCAAAGCGCTCACAACTTCATCTAACAATGGTTCACAAACGTGCTCAAAGACAAAGGATCGTAACATGTTATATGCCCTAGTTTTATATATTATTTTATTTGTATATAAATAAATACTAGGATGATATTTTATAGGTAAGTTATTTAAATTAGGAGTTTATATAGGAAATACTTGTTTGTTTACCAAGTAAATGGTTAGTGGATGAAAAAGTGGAGGTAGTTGTGTCTATGTTATCTTCTATGCGTTATCTTTGTTAAATAAAAACTATGTTAAAATATACTTGAGTTGCATAAAGTTATTTGGCTCTCTTATGAGAGACCCAGTTCTTTTCTAATTGAATCACTTTGGAGATTTTGGTCCCATCAAAACAGGCATTTCTTTCCCAATTTCCTTTTATTTTATTGTTACAATGGGTTTGTAACTTTGTATCACTCAGACATATAATGTGAATCACATGGCTCATCTCTTTGGTGCTTTTATTAGAAAAAAAATTGAGAAAGAACAAATAATACAGAGTTTAGAAGAAAAAGAGATTTTAAATAAAGATAATAAAGTGGAAGGGTTTAATGCGCTCCCCGATTGGAGAAGTCATTTTTGGAGGAGAAACTACGCATTTGTTGGGATCTGCGCACTCCCTGATAAGAACCTTTAAGGGGTCCAAATGGGTTTGACTTGAGTAGGCTAAAAAAAAATATACAACGTTGGCAAGAACGGAAATAGACAACAATAAATCACATGATAACGAACTTAACCAAAACTGCTATCCATCACCAAATTTACGTAAATGTTATAGGATGGATTTGTCTTACTTGTAATACAATTATACACTTGAGAATGCTCTTATAATGTGATTGCGACTTGTTCTCACGTAGTAAATTCTGGGATTCGATTCCCATGGATGAGGTCTGTGATTGCGACTTGTTCTCACATAGTATATTCTGGGATTCGATTCCCATGGATGAGGTGTGATTACCGTGTCCGTGCGAGGATATATGCTTAAATATAGCATATATCCTCGCATTAAAAAAAGGTATAATTATACAAATTTTAGTTAGTTCCTGCAATATTTAAAATGTAACTATACAAATATCAAAAACTCAAAAAAAAAGTACAACAAATACAAGCTTCCCAATAGTATCTAATTGCCTGTCCTCTCATCATTTCCCATTTCAGTTCTTTCTGTTGTACTTGTAGCTAACCATCCCAAAGGTACAACTCGGAAAAGCTCGGCAGTAAGAAGTTCCAGTAAATCTCATCATTTACCCTACCATTTCAGTTTTAGAATGCTGCCATTGAAAACAGCGCAATCTGACCATGCATAAAAATCTGCTTCCGGTGAACAACTGCCCCAAATGTACAACTCCGATGCTTTTTGGTATCACCCCACAAGCTCTTGGACGAAAACTCGGCCTCTCTCACCACCACCCTATTTCTTTTACTTGTACCAGATGACACATTTTCTTTCCGTAACAAATTCTTGTACACGAATTCAACCTCTTGCTTCTCATTATCACTAGGACGGACCAAACCAGGACCCCGACCTGATTTTTTCGTGTCATCAAACTTTGCTTTTGCTTCTTCGATCAGAGCATAAGTTCTCCTTTCGGGGCGAACTTTGTACTTTCTCATGAGTTTGAGCATTTCTTCGGCTCTCCATGGTTGTTGTGCCTCTCCGAATCCCCAAATTAGGTTCTCGAAATTCTGCAACCTGGGTGGCACTCCGTATTTGCACATTTGGTTGAACACATAGAATGCGTTATCCACTCTACCGGAGAGACACCATCCGGTGATAAGGATCGTGAAGAACACCTGGTCTTTTAGCTCAAAGCCTGATTTTATCATCGGACCAAGGAGTTCTTGTGCTTTATCGGGTTTTCCGGCACGCACATAGACTTTTGCGAGGATGCAATATGCGTGGCAGTTGGGCTCGATCCCAGCATTGACCATGTCATCAAAGATTGCCCTGCACTTGTCCATGTCACCCACATTGCTCCAAGAATTCATGATGGTGCTAAAAGTTATCACATCCGGTTCGATCCCGTATTCTTCCATCAATGTAAGAGCCTGTTTAAAGCCAGTACACATAATTTATCCAAAAATATAGCCAACAGGAATCTTAACAATAAACAAATTACACTATATCGATTACGTGTCATAACGGATTTAATATCGCTCGCTAGTTTTCTTAAGCAAGGGTTGGGATTACAAAAGTGTCTTTGAAGTTATTTGGACCATTGGCGATGCAGTACAAATTATGCAAGGAGGTTTTCAGATTCACATGGGCATACTCAAAGTCTTACATGACTCGGAAAGTTATTTTAAGTATTATTTTAATATTTAGATTGCTGTTTTAGTTTTATTTCCTTTTTAGATTAGGATTCTTATTTTAGTATTTTGGTTTTTCTAATTAGAATAGGATTCCTTTAGTGGCATAGGTAAAATAGACCTTTTTCTAGTATATTTTGGATTAGTATAGCTATTATAAATATTTGTAGCCCATTCGCAGATTAGATACATTACATTCTTACATTATTGATATATTCAGAATTCTTAGTAATTCAGATTGCTGCGAGTTTGCGTTTTTTTATTTTCTTGTCCTCAGTTCAAGGTCCGTGTAGAGAATATTTCACTACGACGTCTTATTCTTCTCTTCAGAAGTCTAGGATTCTTTTCATTTATTGCTTCCGCTACATTAGGTGGTATCAGAGGTAGGCCTCTCCTAACTTGATGACACGTGATGAAGCAACAGGCAAACACTCCGCAGACACAGATCTTGGCGTAAAGGAGTTTCAACTAATTGAAGGGTTCGTTTGTCTTGAAGAACAAGTTGGGGGAATGGATGGCAGATTAGAGAGACTTTAAGGATCCATCAATCAACTTATTCAAGGGATGAATCAACTCAACTCTCAAAATCACCGAGGAGGAGTGCAAATTAGAGTAGCTAATTTCCAGCTTCATGTTCGTGGAGAGATTGAGCATTTAGAAGAGGAGATTAGCAAAGAGGATAGTTCACTAGTATTCGATCAATGAGAACAAGTCTTAAATCGTCTAACCAGTCTGATAGAAATCGAGATCTCCCACAAGGCGCTTTGAGGCATAATAAATTTGGACCCGCTTGGGTTCCGATTCAGCGAACAAATAGGACTGGGCAGAATCAGCGACCTGCACAAAATCTGAACTACAACAGGGTAGTTCCAAGGAGGTTTTGCGGTGAAGAAGGCTATCAACACCCCCAAGGGTTTGAAGGCATTGGAGATTTGGAAGAAGAGGATAATCTGGAAGGGGATATTGCTCAAAATCAATACCAAAGGGGTGATAATCAACAATGCTTTGCTAGACCTATCATGCGTCAGCAACAAGGAGCGAGACCTGGTCCTCAAAGGTATGAAACTGGTGATTATTCTGGCTTCAAGAAGAAAATAAAACTCCCTACATATGATGGATGATTGAATATAGAAGGTTTCTTGGATTGGGTTTCACAAGTTGAAGATTTCTTTGAATATATGAATACCCCGAGGAATGGCAAGTTAAAAGGTTGAGAGGTGGAGCTTCTGCTTGGTGGAAACAACTACAAAACAACAGGAGACTTGACGAGAGGCAACCCATTTAAACTTAGCATAGGATGAAGCAGTATCTTTTGGCTAGGTTCTTGCCTAAAGATTATGAGCAGACTTTGTACTGGCAATACATTTAGTGTCGGCAGAACCAGAGAACCGTGAATGAGAACACTGAGGAATTGCATAGGTTGGGAGCTCGTATTAATACAAGGGAAACCGAAGACCAGAGAGTCGTTCGATATCTTGAAGGTTTGAAACCAATCATTCGTGACGATCTTTGCATGCGTAACATTGCTACAGTTTCCGAAGCTTCAAATACGCAAATAAGATAGAACAGAAACTTAATGCCAGTTATAAGTACAAAACTAGGAGTAGAACTCATAATCATACCAATCCAGCTTCAGAAGAGGAGAGAGGGAAGTTTCAAGCTCCTAGTTCAAAACCACCAGAAACTGACCAGACGCAAGGAAAATCAATTAACGTGGGTACAACTACGGATCAGTCCAAAACAACAGGTCCAAAACGTAATAACAACAATCCCTATCAATGGTCAAGTGGGGGATAAGTGTCTTAGGCATTTGGTACCAGGCCACAATTCTAATAAGTGCCCAAGTAGGCCACGCGTTGGTATGATTGAAGAAGATGGTGAAGAAGCTATTGAGAGCGATCAAGAGTATGAAGAAGAGGTGGAGATCAAAGTGGGAGATGTTGAACCTTTAGCGTTGGGTTGTCAAAAAGTTTAGTTGGCTCCTAAAGAAGAAATTGAAAACCAAAGGCATAACCTGTTCAGAATATGCTGTACAATTCAACAGAATGTTTGTTATGTATGTTGTAATCGATAGCAGTAGTGTGGAGAACCTGTAAAGATATGGATGCTTGTCGTGTCTTGTTGGGTCGTCCTTGGAAATTTGACATGCACGCTAGGCATGATGGAAGGGAAAATACCAATGAACTTTCATGAGGTGGGAAAAAAATTGCCTTATTACCACTAAAAAAGAGGCATAAGCTTCTAGAGTCCTCCAAAGAAAAGGAGTTCATTCATGACTGGGTATGGCAAAATTTGAGAAGCTCTTGGCTGAATATAAGGGGGGTTTGGCATTAATGGTCAAGGAGGAAGCGGCAAAACCTACTGGAGTGCCTGAATCACTTCAACCTTTATTGTCTGACTTTCAAAATCTAACTGCAAAGGAACTTCCAGATGGCTTACCTCCTATGAGAGATATTTGACATCAAGTTTATCTTGTTCCTGGCGCTAGCTTGCCCAATTTATCACACTATCGAATGAACCCTCAAGAACATGGGGGTTCTCCAAAGACAAGTTAAAGATAATGAAAATAGTGTGTTGCAAGATCACGGCATTACGCGGATGGAATTTCTTGAGACACTTCGGAATAACTTAATTCCGTTAATAATTTGAAGATTCTTTTAGCGTGGGGGGTGAAATTGATGCAGTTTAAGTATTCAAAATATTTGTTCGTCTGGCTTGGGTGTAATCAGTTTTCGTCATTAAACTCGAGGACGAGTTTCTTTCGAAGAGGGGGTGAACCTGATGTAGAGCAAGAAGGGTTTCGGATTCACATGAGCATACTCAAATTCCTACATGACTTAGGGAGTCTATTTTAAGTGTCATTTTAATATTTGGATTGCTGTTTTAGTTTTATTTTCTTTTTAGATTAGGATTCTTATTTTAGTATTTCGGTTTTTCTATCTAAAATAGGATTCCTTTAGTGGCACAGGTAAAGTAGACCTTTTCTCTATTATATTTTGGATTAGTATAGCTATTATAAATATTAGTAGCCTGCAGGCAGATTAGACAAATTACATTCTTACATTATTGATATATTCAGAATTCCTAGTAATTCAGAATGCTGCGAGTTTGTGTTTTTTTTTAATTTTCTTTTCCTCAGTTCAAGGTCCGTGTAGAGAGTATTTCACTACGACATCTTATTCTTCTCTTCTGAAGTCTAGGATTCTTTGCTTTTATCGCTTCTGCTACATTAATTGGTTTCATTGTCTAACATTTTCCATTCAATATATTGTACAACGTCTTTGGAACAAGAATTGTATCCAATATTTTTCCATGAAATGGAATGAATCTTGACATGGTGTGTATATTTGGGATTAGCACAACGAAAAATCATCTCTACTACCATTATATACCACGGGGGGATTCTACTGCTTTGGAGCCTCCGTCACAATTGTGATTATCATTTTTGACCTTGTCATTATTTTTTTTTCTTCAAAAAAGTACAAAAATACTATGTCAATAATAAAGTCTCGAAACATAATGACCGTCGACATTGTGTGTCTATTTGGTTACGTAACATTGAGCCACTAATTATTTTTTTTACAAGTTGAAGCTTGTCACATTATACTCTATTCTTATTTACATTGTAAGCATAGTTAACTACTTAAATAACTAAAGACGCAACATATTAACTGGTTCAACTAACAAGTAAAGGTACTAGGAATTTTAGTAACTGAGCAAGACTGGCAAATAAAAAGGAAAAGCAAACAGTTTTAACAATAATCATAACTCAACACTAACCTCGTCAACACCGTCGCTATCATTCACATCTGCTAATCTGTTGATCAACGAGTTGAAAATAATAATGTTCGGTTGCACCCTGAGAACCTTCATCTTGTAAACAAAACTCAAAGCATCCTTCATTTTGCCTTCTTTACAATATCCGCTTATAATGCTTCTACAAGTCATTTGATAAATCTCCACATTATTGTCCCGCATCTCGAAAACCAGCTCTTCACCACTTTTGGCGTCTCCGTTTTTACCATAAGCTGCTGCTATCGTGTTGTAATTAAAAGCATCAGGTTTCAACCCAGAAATTACCATTTTCTCCACCACGTTACATGCCTTGGTAATGTTATTCATATGACATAGCGCCCTAACAAGCAAATTGCAAGTCCTTAAATCGGGCTCCACATGTTCCTCAGACATAAGCTCAAGCAAATCCAACGATTCTTCGTACTTACCCTTATTCATATACCAAAAACTTAGAAGATTGAAAGTAGAAGTATTCGGTTCAATTCCACTCTCCTTCATCTCCCAAAATGTTTTCATTACCTCATCCTCATTGCCAGATTCAAAATAAGCCTTCATGACGGCATGGTAAAAGATTAAGTCTGGTTTCATTCCATTTGCTTTCACTTGAGAGATGACTAGGTGTATAAGGTTGAAGCACTTCAGGTCAATCAAACCTTTTATTAGGACTGTATATGTTACTAGGGATGGCCTATGTCCTCCTTCAATCAAATTATCGAAAACTGACTGTGCTTCTTTGGGATTCTTCGTTCTTATCAGAGTCATCATTAGACTTGTTTTTAGGCGAACCGTTGGGCAAGTTGCTTTGCTCATGCAGAATTCACAGAGTGTGGACTCTGGCGTAGGGTACAACCTAATCATATCATCCGTATTTACTTTCTGCAAAGTGAAAACATTGACATTTCATAACGACTGAAAATACAAGGGTGCCTGTACCATCCAGCATGGCGAAATGAACAAAAAATATTAGAGACTATTGTTGCACAGGTACTGTTATTGCACATTATTTTTGCAAGAACAGTAATCATAATAAGACGATTTTGGTCCATAACTCTATGGATTATAACTATGTAAATGTTCATACTGTAATTTTGACCCTCCTCTTTTTTTTTTGATTGGTATGAATCCATCACTGCTCTCATCAACTTTGGTGTGCATTCGACAGACTTACACATAGAAGAATTGAATACCGTAGATAGGGGTAGGCTTCATTCAATGAACTTGTTCACATAGTTAGGCTAATTTTTATTTTCTACAAAGGAAAGTCTAAGTTTTCATTTTACTACAAATAACAAAGATCCTCCCCACTCCGGGTGAGACTCCAACAAGTGATCTCCCAAATCCGGGTGGGCGCATTTACCACTAGGCTAACACTTGGGCTACTTTACATACTATTAATTATTAAAATAAGAGAATAGTCCGCATCGTTAATGCTGGTGAGACGCAAGGCATTAAAATAACCTTTAGAATCTTTGTATTAACATTGTTCATGTTAGCATATAAAAATTGGGATTAAACAAAAAATTAGGATCCAGTCCCAGAGTCTGAATTTTTTTTGGATGCCGTCCCTCAACTTTTTTTTTTAAAGGATGCAACCAATGCAGATATTGTATATGTAGCAAGATACTAGTATATCTCACCGCAGACACTAGTAACTCTTGGTGCAAATACTAGTATAGTAGTATCTCCAAATTAGTATCTATGCCGAGAGATACTAGTATTTAAGCCGAAAAAATTAGTATCCACCGCATGGTACATGAGTCCTTGCCAGAGGCAAATACCAAAAAACAATATCTCCAGGGACCACAGCATTTAAAAAAGAAAGTTGAGGGACCGCATTCTGAAGATTTTGAGAGGAAAACACACTTTTTATTCAATATATTACAATGAACAATACATCAGTATTTAAACTAGAAAGTAGAGGGAAAACATCCCAAAAATAACTACCTAGATCCTGCATTAGAGGAGAGAAATCTCTCATAAAATTAGGAAGCAAAATCTGGAAAGAGGAAATTAAGCTACCTAAATCCCACTAAGAAAGGAAAGAAACTAAATTACACATAATACAATACAGCTGTAAATACCAGCTGCAAAGGCTTAAATATAGAAACATAATTCCACTCCCCCTCAAGCTGGGTTGTAAATGTTGATCATACCCAGCTTGCTGCTCAAGTCTTCAAAAATGGATCTTGGAAGAGCTTTAGTGAGAATATCAGCTGTTTGAAGCCCTGTTGGAGTATAAATCAGATTGACTGATCCTTCCTCAACCTTCTCCTTGATGAAATGACGATCTATCTCCACATGCTTTGTTCGGTCATGGTGGATAGGGTTCTTGGCAATACTTATGGCTGCTTGATTGTCACAAAACATCTTCATAGGTTTCTCCAAAGGAATCTTTAACTCCACTAGTAGTCTTTTTAACCATATTCCTTCACAGATTCCATGGGCCATAGCTCTAAACTCTGCCTCTGCACTGCTCCGTGCTACAACAGATTGTTTCTTGCTTCGCCAAGTAACTAAATTTCCCCACACATAAGAGCAATACCCTGATGTTGATCTTCGATCAGTAATTGATCCATCATAGTCTGCATCAGTGAAGATTTCAATAACCCTGTTAGCTGTCTTCTTGAAATATAAACCCTTGCCAGGTGTCATCTTAAGATATCTTAATATTCGATACACGGCTTCCATGTGTTCCTCTGTTGGATCATTCATGAATTGGCTCACAATACTAACTGAGAAACCAATGGCAGGTCTTGTATGGGAGAGATAAATCAGTTTTCCCACAAGGCGCTGATATCTTCCTTTATCTACCGGGACACTACCTTCCTTCCTTCCCAGTTTGATTGTGTAATCCATAGGTGTCTCAGCAGGTTTACATCCAAGCATCCCTGTCTCCTTCAGTAAATCAAGGACATACTTACGTTGAGAGACTGCAATACCCTTCTTTGACCTAGCAATTTCCATCCCAAGGAAGTATTTGAGATTTCCCAAATCTTTGAGCTCAAATTCTTTGGCAAGAAAATTCTTTAGTTTGCGTAGTTCTCCCTCGTGATCTCCTGTCAATATGATATCGTCTACATATACAACAATAATGGCCACCTTCCCCTCAAGAGAGTGTTTAACGAACAACGTGTGGTCAATCTAACATTGAGAGTATCCATACATTTTTACAACTTTTGTAAACCTATCAAACCATGCCCGCGGAGACTGTTTAAGACCGTACAATGATTTCTTGAGCTTGCAAACTTTATTGATATTTGATATTGTCTCTAAACCTGAAGGGATTTCCATGTACACTTCTTCTTCCAAGTCGCCATTTAGAAATGCGTTTTTGACATCTAGTTGGTGGAGTGCCCAATCTAGATTAACTGCCAGTGATAACAACACTCGAATAGTATTTAGTTTGGCAACTGGAGCGAATGTCTCTTGATAGTCAATTCCATAGGGTTGAGTAAACCCCTTTGCCACCAAATGAGCCTTGAATCTGTCCACACTTCCATTTGCCCTGTACTTCACCGTGAATATCCATTTGCACCCAACTGAATTTTTTCCTATGGGGAGATCCGTGATTTCCCAGGTCTCATTCTTTTCGAGGGCTCGAATCTCTTCTCTAACAGCAGCATTCCATTCATGGATTTGAAGAGCTTCCTAGATGTTTTTAGGGATCTGAATATCTATAAGGCTAGTGGAAAAAGCACGAAAAACAGGTGACAACCCACTATAGGATAGAAAATTATGGATCGGATGATTAGTACAAGATCTGACTCTTTTCCTCTTGGCAATTGGCAGATTAATATCATTATTTTGTAACTCACCGTGAGCAGTATCAATATCAGTGTTACCTGGAGGGATTTCACTTGAGTTTGAATTCGGTTCAGCTTCATGGACTTGCTCGGGGTGTGTTCTTTGCTCTATTTCCGCCTGAGTCTTCTTTTTCCTTGAGTAAACAATAAACTCACTATTCTTGGCAGGTTGTGGTTGGATGAGATGGGAAGGAGTACTAGGAAATTCGGTTGTTGTGTCTAAGGACCCAATTATAGGAGTGCTCGGACTATGAGTTGTTTGAGACTCGGGAATAGGAATTTGAGAGTCAAGTGTTTGGGAACTCTCTATTTCCCAAAACTGATATTCTTGAGTAGTGTTCTCCCCCTGAATATCAAGTTTAGGGTAGTAAGGCTGATTTTCAAAAAATGCTATATCCATGGAGTTATAGAATTTTCTAGTGACTGGGGAGTAACTTTTGTAGCCTTTCTGGTTTGGTGAATACCCAAGAAATATACACTTTATTGCTCAGGGATCGAGTTTACTTCAATGTTGTTGATGAATGTGAACAAAGACAGTGCAACCGAATATTTTTGGAGGAATAGGAGATAGAAGTCGAGTACTTGGATAAGATTTGAGAAGGACTTGACATGGTGTTTGAAACTTGAGGACACGAGAAGGCATTCGATTGATGAGATATACTGCAGTAAGTACAGCTTCTCCCCAAAAGAACTTTGGAACATTTGTGGAGAACATTATAGACCTAGCAACTTCTAACATATGTCTATTTTTCCTCTCAGCAATTCCATTTTGTTGAGGAGTATCAATGCAAGAACTTTGGTGAATAATACCTTCTTTAAGAGAAAATTTCCCAAAATGGAGTTCAAATATTCTTTAGCATTGTCTGTTTTTAACACTTGTATTTTTGCACAAAATTGGGTTTGAATCATGGTACTAAATTTTTTGAAAATTTGACCCACTTCAGATTTCTCCTTCATCAGAAATATTCACGTAATTCTAGTATGATCATCCACGAATGAAACAAACCATCTAGCACCTGTCACATTTTTTATTCTGGATGGCCCCCAAATATCATTATGAATCATTGAAAAAGGATGAGATGATTTATATGATTGAATAGGATAAGGACTGCGAACATGTTTTGATAATAGGCAAATCTCACATTCAAATACTTTAGAAACTTTATTGAATAATGAGGGGAAAAGATGTTTGAGATACAAAAAACAGGGATGACCTAATCGATAGTGCCACAACATGATAACACTATCATTATTTGAACTGATAACTGAAAGAGACTGTTTTTCACGAACTGCCTTTTGAGGTTGTTCTCCAGGATAGTTGTTGATCTTGAGAATATAGAGCCCTGAACACACCTCAGCACTGCCAATCATCTTCCCCGAATCCAAATCCTGAAATTCACAATGGTTTGGGAAAAATTTAGTAACACATTTTTTTTCATGGGTGAGTTTACTAACCGACAACAAATTGCAATCCAAATTTGGAACAAGAAGTACTGAATCAAGGGTTAGGTTCTTTGAAATAACAACAGAACCTATACCAGCAACTTTTGAGAAAGATCCATCAGCAATTCGAACAGTAAAGTTATCAGAACAAGGTTTATAAGTATGAAAAATCGAAGCATCTCCTGTCATATGGTCTGAAGCTCCTGAGTCCACAATCCATGGACGCAGATTCTCCCTTTTCACATTTAAAGCACTCAGAAAATTACATTTTTGTGCTAAGGTGCCAAACCCAATGATAGAATTGGAGGTAGACACACCCTGTTGTGTTTGAGTTGACAGAATTGGACTCAACATCTTTTTAAGGAGTTCCAACTGTTCCTTGCTGAAAGGACTTGATTCAGATTGTTTAGCATCATCCTCAATAGAGACATGATTTCCTCTGTTTTCTTTATCATTATGAGGTCGAGGCTTCCAATCTGTCGGCTTGCCGTGGATTTTCCAACAAGTCTCCTTGGTATGCCCTGATTTTCTGCAATGGTCACACCATGGTCTTCCTTGCTTCCTTTGCCGATTATCAGTAGGTTGATGTGATAATCCCCGTGCAGCCAGAGCCGAACTTTCAGCAGTTGATTGGTGGTTTTGAGATCCCATCATAAGCTTATTTCTACTCTCTTCGCGACGAACTTCAGAGAACGCTTCTCGAATGTTAGGAAGAGGTTTCATTCCCAAGATTCTGCCCCGAACCTCATCGAGATTCTTATTCAGACCTAACAAGAACTTGTATAATCGTTTCTTTTCAACAATCTTTTTGTAGTTGTCGTAGTCGGTTGGGCATTTCCAATCATGTGTCTCAAACACATCCAATTGCCGCCAATGATGTGTAAGGAGATTGAAATATTGAGTGACTGGGAGATCTCCTTGACGCAAATCGTGAAGAATGCCTTCGGTTTCAAATAGCTCCATTGTATTTTCATTGTCTGAGTACGTCTCTCTGGCAGCATCCCAGATCTCTTTTGCAGTCTCATAAAGAAGAAAATTCCCTCCTATATCGTTGTTCATTGAATTGATTAGCCAAGACATGACCATGTTGTTCTCTGCCTTCCATCCTTTGCATTTAGAGTTTGTTTGGATTGAAAGGAGGGAGTGGAAAGGAAAGGATTAGTCATGAAAGAAAGGGAAGGAAAGGAATGGAATGGAATAAGTTTAATTTTATTATTGTTTGGATAGCTACGGAGGGAAAGGAATGGAATGAAAATAACTCCGTTTAAATAGAAAGAAGGAAAGGAAAGAAAGGAAGAAAAAGAATGTAATTTATTAAAAAATGAAATTATTTATTAAAAATGTTTCCTTTCCTTCCCAATCCTCCCAATATTGGAAGGAAAGAAAGTAAGGGAATACAGAGGAATGACACTCCCTCCCACTCCTTCCATTTCCATTCCCTTCTTTTTAAATATTCTATCCAAACAAAGGACATGCAATCCCTCTTCCTCTTTTCCTTTCCCTTCCTTCCCATTCCTTCCATCCAAACGAACTGTTAGGATCTTCTTTTGTAGGAGGAACTGCAGCACCAGTGAGGTAATCATCCTTCCCTTTTCCGCATATAAACATCATCACGGATTGGGACCATTGAAGAAAATTTTGCCCATTCAGTTTATGGCCTGTAATGGGGAGATGAGAACTATCCATGCTTCCATGGCTGTTTAGAGCCGTGACTTCAGAAGCTGAAATTTTTTCGGTAGCCATTCCGGTGGCTGGGCCGTATTTTGGAATAAGAGTTAAGAACAAACCTCCTTTGATACCATGAAAATTTTGAGAGGAAAACACACTTTTTATTCAATTTATTATAATGAACAATACACCAGTATTTAAACTAGAAAGTAGAGGGAAAACATCCCAAAAATAACTACCTAGATCCTGCATTAGAGGAGAGAAATCTCTCATAAAATCAGGAAGCAAAATCTGGAAAGAGGAAATTAAGCTACCTAAATCCCACTAAGAAAGGAAAGAAACTAAAACACATAATACAATACAGCTGTAAATACCAGCTGCAAAGGCTTAAATAGAGAAACATAATTCCACACATTCTAAAAAATTTCAAAGTCAGGGACCGGATTCTAAGGGTCCCTTTTATAAATTATTTCATAAATATACCTTGACAAGTTGCTTCTTAGCTCCAGGACTTTTGATAGTACCTGAATAGCCCCCCTCACTAACAGACTTTCCCATATGGTCCACTTTGCTCTCTTCAGGTTGCTGCTGATTTGAATTCTTACACGAACTTCGCGATGGACCAGAACTTCAATTGCAGTCCAGTCTCTCAATTCATCTAAGCAAGTAATTTAACATCTCAATACAAGATTCGATCGACAAGAACGAGATAATTCACCATAATTAAAAATATATATGCACAAAGGCCTCTTGTAAAGCTGATAGACACTGAGAAACAAGACGAGTATATCTAGATATCAGTAATAACGGGAAAAATATATGTGTTTATATGAGGAAAACAGTATTATATACGACAAAACAAATAACAATAATATTATCATTTTTAATTGTATTTCACAAAAACACATACTAACAGTACTTGGAACATAAGGACTAAGAAATATATGTCTAATTGGAGATATCTCTAATTTCCATCTTTTATCTTCAACAGCTAACAAAAGGAAAGATTATCAGATTTCACGTTATTCAGTCCTCTAGTTTACCTTCACTTAGAGATTTATCTAATTGCTATCTTTGATTATGTGTATATTCTTGACAATAGAGTCTAAGATGCATAAACTAAATTATGAGTTAATCTTTTCTTTTCTTTTTACACATATTTGACAAAACAATGGGAAAATTGTACAACTGTTTATGAATTAGGGTTTCTTTAGACGAAGTCAACATGAATTGTTTGGCCAATGAAAACACACATTTCAATAACGGCCCCCCCACCCCAAAAAAAATAAAAATCCTTCTCTTCTCAAGTCGGAGCATATAAATCGAATGGGCAAAGCATGGACCTCCTGAGGCAACTGACTTAGGGCCCTGGTTGGTTGCTAAATTGTCTAATTATGAAATTAGTTCGCTTTTGATTAGTCAATTAGTTTAGCACTCAAAGTAAACCAATATCCCAAACTTCTTCTAAAATATTGCCTAAATCTCAACACTTTGAAATCCTTGTTCGTTTTAATGTTTCAAGAAAAGTCTTGTTTAGCACTAAAATCCTATACGATGGATAATGCATTCAGAGCATAATTACTCCATCTGTCTCAAATTAACAGTCCCACTTTCCTTTCGCAATGTCTCATATTTATAGTCTCCTTCCTTCTTTTAGGTATACCAAGTCTCATGATACAGTTGTATCCTTGATTAGGTTGAAATTTGTGTTTTCTTGAGAAGCACCGGACTAGAAGCGAGTCTATCATTTTGAGACGGAAGGGTGTATTTGTGTCAAGAGCATGTTCCTATCTCGAACAAGTTATGGAGATTTTTCCTTTTAATCTGACAAACTTTAAACACCAAATATTCTAAGGGTGTGTTTGGCAACCCATTCATGAGCTTTGGAATTGGAAAAATTAGCCTTCGCAACTCCGAACTATTTTTTGCTCCAATTCCAAAGCTCGGAATCGGGTTGCGAAACACACCATAGTTGAAATTTTCGGAGCTCCAATTTCATGCTTGGGATTGGAATTTCCCAAACACCCACTAGTTGAAATTTTCCACCAACTTTTCAGTATTTTCCCACAAAATTTCTATTTTTCGTAAAAGAGAAATCATTATCAGAAAAACATAAACAAACATGTCCTTAGTTCCAAAACTCTATATAAATGATGAAAGAAAACCAACCCATCATCAACTTTCACAACAAAATGCACAGATTCAATCCAACCCATAAGGAGCAATGATTTTCGAACCCTAAAAATGTATACGAGTTAAAAAAAATGATGTGGTCGAAATTGTAAGATACTTTTTCAAGAGTGATAAAGTTACCTAGTATACCTATATACCATAGATACATAAATTAATAATACAATTGAATCACATAAAACCCCCAACTTTTTCACCAACTCAAACATCATAAAGAAATTAATCAAGAAATATATAATTCCGCTAAACTAAATTTATCAGTTACCTGTTGAACTCGGTGAGGCGCACACAGAGAGAGAAGAGTGCTTTTTTTATCGAAAGAACAATTCTGTCGGATATTCATTCTGAAACTATTATCCATATATATATAAATAATATTTAACTACAGGCGTTGTTGCTAAAAGAGTAAAGTTTTTCGATTTTTTTTTTTTCCAACAAATCATTTTTACTTGGCAATGGGTTCGTTCCGATGAAAAATATTATAAAGTTGTATCCGAAAAAATATTATTTATTTAAGGGTTATATTAATTTGTATTTTAAGGATACAAGTTAAATACTCACTTTTAAAAATAATTAACACTCAACATGTATTAAATATAATACAGATTTTCATATAAGATTTAATTATTTTTATTTATAATAGTTTTAATATGTGTATGGGCACACGTTATCATTTTTCTTTATTTAAACATAATATATTTAAAATTGATTATTTTTACTAGGACAATTTTGTTCGAAGAGTTAAAAGTAAAGTTAAAGAGCTACTCGATAGTATGATAATTTATTTAAATATAAAAAGGTAAAATAAATATTTTACACTCTTTAAAATTAAATTTTCTATTTGAAGTAGATTTTAAATGGGAAATTTAATGCTAAAAATTTTAGATGAAATTTTTTAATTTAAAGTGGAGAAAATTAAGTTGCACTTAATTTTTTTGTTAACAAACAACTTTAAACCCACTTAGATTTAAGTGGTATTATCAAATAACACCTTATACTTTTGTATCGATTTGTATCGTGTCACTTTGTGTTTTGTCAAATTTATTTTTATTGACCGTTACCAAAATAAAGACCCAACACTATTTGGGATTTCCGTATACTTCTTTACCAACATAAATAGTTCAATCTCTCCCCTGATGTTCCAAAATCGTCATTGTTTCCCCTAACGTTACATAAATAGTTCAATCTCTCCCCTGACTCTAACGCCGTCCACAATTCCGTCCAAATATTTTAAAATTAAACTTTTAAAACATTGAAGCAACACTAAACCCCCTTAATTTGTTTTTTTTTTACTTTTAACTCCATTTTTTTTAACATTCATCACCACTCTAACGCCGTGCACAATTCCGTCCGAATATTTTAAACTTAACCCCTTAAAACATTAAAAGTGACACTAAACCCCCTTAATTTATATTTTTTTAACTGTTAACCCTATTTTTGTTAACATTCATCACCACTAGATTTGGATGGAATTATGAATAACGTTAGAGTCGGGGGAGAAATTGAACCATTTATATAACGTTGGGAGAGATATTGATGATTTTAGAATATTGAATCTAGACCCAAACTTTAGAGTCTAATTTATCTTTTTCCCAATAATCAATTACTGTACCAAAATAAAGTCCCAACACTATTTGGGATTTACGTATACTTCTTTACCAACATACCAAAATTAGAACAACAAAATCTCATAATTGAGGATCTTTAATTTTGTGTGCTCATATTGATTTATATTTTCATCTATCTCAAATCAACATCCCCGTTTTTTTAGACCATCTTCAGTGCATAGTGTAAAAATGTAGTGTAAAAATATGTATTTAGCCTATCAATTAAACAAGAACTGCACCGGGAAAAAGCTAAATTATAATCGCACGATTAATGAAATGTCGAGGAATTTTTTTTTCCTCCCCACGGCACATGATGTGTCATGTGAGGGTATTGAGTCCCACGACACATCATGTGTCGTGGCAAGCATAAGCTATTTTTTTCCTTCTTCCATTTATGAAATGTCCATGCATGCATGCTACTTTGTCTTCACCTTCATAAAGATGCTTTCTCTTCCTCCAAAAATAAAAGGATGAACAATCACGTGTACTCTTGTGCATTTTATTTTTTCTCACCTTTAATAATTTCTCATTTATATATACGAACATAGTATTATGTTTTTCATCATAGAAAGATAGTTCTTCATTATAAATAAATAGCTTCGTTTTCAACACTCTCATTTGTATAGGAATTTCAATTTGAGAAAAATTAGATCTTTTGCCGTATACTGATGGGGAATTATTAGACGATACAAAGAAAAAAATTGGATACATTTGTTTCCAATGATTAATGTCACCATTGAATCAGGTTGCATTAAAAGTTCAAATTTAGCATATTATTTATCAGCTGATGGAATAACAAAAGTTGTTGAATCAGTCATTATTGCTAGGGCATTTTGTTTTTACGCTCTCAGATATATATATTTTCCAAATGCAAGTAGTACTTGCCAAATTGGCTGGTTAAATTATTTACTAGATATGGAACATATTGACAACTATGACTGAGGGTTAGCAGTTTTGGCCAGAATATATTACTGTCTTAATGCTGTTTGCCGGAGAAAAATGAAAAGTATAAATTATTTTTGGCAAGTGATATAGGTATTATTTATTATTCAACATATTAATTTGTATATATATATTTTTTTAAATATGTGTTATTTATTTTTTTGTTCTTAAAACGAACACTTCAGCACAACTTGTCAAGTATTAAAACAACTTATGGTCGACATGTGGCCGAGAATTCATAGATGGTCAAAGATTAATTACAATGAAAGGTCTAAAAATGCAGTGTGCTTCAATATGATATTGCAAATAAACAATTGAAAATATGATCTATGCAGTTAATTATTTGGCAGTTGTACTTGAATTCATCAGCTTTACAAGTTGGAATTAATGTCATGCCATACAATATGTCTAGATTTAGGTTTGTTTTAATGGACCCACAACTTGCTGAAACATGGTATTTAGGTGATCAGTGCAACAAACAAATAAATGGAGTATTTGCGATCCCTAAAAATCCTTCGGAAGAACTGGAAAATGTTTCTCGTGAACTATATGTTACTTTATCTCAAAGTGAATAGATAGCCTCCACTTAATATATAACTGAGGCTACAATTGAGCAGTATATCGAGTATTGGGTTGCTGTATCACATGGTCCATTATTGGTAGCACTTAGTCGTGGGGTAAATACCAATCAAATTGGGATTCGTAAATTGGTAGGAAATGAAGTACAATTGCCATATACCCTACATGAGTTACAAGGGCAGGTATATGATACCCAAGGTGCTTCTATATCATCGCAGCCATCCCAAGTTGAGGACATATCAGATTTGTACTCCAACTGGTGAAACAATTACCTTGCCCTTCGAACGTGAAGCAACTAATATGAAAGTCCCACCTACAATGTCATTTAGCTGGGGGAATTGAAGACCCATGTAAATCGATGCAATGACAATCTCTAACCAATTACGTTCCCTATTATTAGCTAATAACACAGAAATGTCTCTCTAATTAAGAGATAAAGATGCTAAGATTGTTATTTTGCGAGGGACATGATGTTATTGACCAAGTACAAATTTTGATCAATATGCAAATGAAACATATTTTCAATGGCCTGGTTTAAATGATAACTAATATATATTTGACCAATAATTTTTTTTTATTTATTACTACATGCATTTCTAATTTATCAAAAATATTATGAATAAATAATGCCAATTACTAATATTTTAGATTATGTGTGCGAAATGAAATACAATTTGTAATGAAAGTTACATGTATTGTAAATAATTATTAATGTTAAGGCTCTACCAAAAAAATAATGTCAATTACATGTGCGAAGGCTACACCACCGACAACAATGCCATGTACCAACAAAATTCTCCACCCACAAAGTAATTAATAATGTTAAGGCCCCACCCACTTTATTTAATCTACCCACCCACCAACCACTTTTTCTCTCCCATCATCATTCCCGCATACTTTCATCTAGCTATCCACTACACATCTATATATCTATATATAATGTAAGTAAAATGCTCTCTTTTCATGAGAGCTTACCATTTGTCAATAATAAATTAATTATATATATATTTCTTATTTCTTCTCTTAAAAAATAATGTTTTTTCAAATTCTTCATGTAATCATTCATCCAAAATACCGTATTCACATGCTTTATAAATTTCCGTGTTCTTTCGCATAATTACACTTCTTATTTATTATACCATATTTTTATTGTATGCCTTTACCTTTTGCATTTATTAAGGATTTATTTTTTTTAATCCCCTGCTAAAACATTTCTAATTATAAAGGGATTCTATATACAAATATATATATATATATATATATAAATATATCTATAAAGAGTTCGTTTCTGGTACGGACTTGGTATTTTGACTATATTTTTTCGTCATGAAAACATTAGTGGTGTTTTTTAAAAGACAAAACCATCGTAAAAAGGACCGATCCGCACGGACCGGTCTGCACCTGAAAATTTTCATATATATACATACATAAATCAAATTACTTTATCTAAATCAAATTGCTAAAAATATGATTAAAAAATTGTCCAAAATATGAGTAATGTTGTAAAAACAATTAGTTATTAGTTTCTCATGCGTTAACTTTATTGTTTTCTTCCATCTATGAATTACGCATAAAAACTTTTGTTAATGATAATTCCAATATTTCGAGAATAATTATGAATATTCTTATAACATAATTATTTCAATTATTTATACACAATTAAAATTGCCTCTTTTAATGTGAGGCTCGCACATGTTATTCGTCATTTATATATTTTAAGAATTGTAATATAAAATTTCACTTTTCTGTTTAGACATTTTTATAGGTTTTGGATTCTTTTATTTATTTATTTATTATTCAAATCTCTTCTCCCATGTATCATAATTCATAAGTACTTTTCTTTTACTATACAGATAGGAAATTATGTCTATCTACACTTTTATGAACTAAATTATAACATAATGATAATACTTGATCGATTTGTCATCATAAACTATAAAAGAATTTAGATAGGTCATATATTTAAAGTATTAATAAAATTAATCTATTTGTAATTTAAAAATGGGGCAATTGGGTATAAGGGCTCATTCTAATAATAATATAATTATAAAGGACATTTAAAAATTAGATATGTAAATTAAGGACACTGTACAAAAAAGACACTAATACCCATTCCTTATAACATCTCACGTCTAATTATGATACTATCAGCAACTAGAAGGTGCTAAATGCATTTAGTACCTTCTGGACAGCAATCAAAAGGTGCTAAATGCGCTCCAGAAGGTGTTCAATGCATTTAGCACCACCTGGACAGCAACCAGAAGGTGCTAAATGCATTTAGCACCTTCTAGATAGCAATCAAAAGGTGCTAAATACACTCTAGAAGGTGCTAAATGCATTTAGTATCACCTGGACAGCAACCAGAAGGTGCTAAATGCATTTAGCACCTTTTGGACAGCAATCAAAAGGTGCTAAATACGCTCCAGAAGGTGCTAAATGCATTTAGCACCACTTGGACAGCAACCAGAAGGTGCTAAATGCATTTAGCACCACCTAGACAGCAACCAGAAGGTGCTAAATGCATTTAGCACCTTTTGGACAGCAATCAAAAGGTGCTAAGTACGTTCCAGAATGTGCTAAATGCATTTAGGACCACCTGGACAGCAACCAGAAGGTGCTAAATGCATTTAGCACCTTCTGAATAGCAATCAAAAGGTGCTAAATGTGCTCCAGAAGGTGCTAAATGCATTTAGCACAGCCTGAACAACAACCAAAATGTGCTAAAATGATTTTAGCACCATTACAAAACATAGAATAACAAAATTGATAAGATCAACATCCACTCTATTTATATATATGTATATATATATATATATATGGATCGACGTAGGGATCGTAAAAAAAAAGTTACGATCAGAATTTTTTTTTCAATATCCCGCCGGGCTGTCGAAATTGGTCGATTTTGATAACAAAACGACATCCGATCATCTTGATTTACGCAATAATAAAGTAACTTTGTCTTCTGAATAACATATTCAAAAATCAGCTAGATCCAACGGTTCAATCAAAAGTTATATTTGTTTTATGATTACCTCTGCAGAAAAAAAGAAGAGGAAGATGAGAACGGTGCTCCGATCCTCTCGGCAAAACGATCGAAAAGTCAAGTGGTGGTGGTGGTGGTGGTGGAGGAAGAAGTGAGATCGTTGGTCGGAGCTAAGGTTAGTCTATTAATTTTAGAGAGAGAGAGCAATGTATTTGATTTTAGAGAGAGATAAGAGAGAAGAAATAAGAACTGAAGAAAGAGAGAGATTTGTTATTTTTAACATTAACTTAAACTAATTAGGGGTATATTTGTCCATCAACATTTATCATTTTCTTTAAAATAAATTAATATTATGAAAAGTGTCCTTATTATAAAACCAAATTATGAAATTAGTACTACTTTTCTTTATTAAACATGAGTACGTCCTTAGAGTTATAAAACATTACGGAGTGAGGCTCTATAACCCATTATCTCTTTAAAAATATATAAATTATCTGCGCATCGCGCAGACTATATACTTGTATTGATAGATTTTAGCATTGACTGTATCATTCATTTCTCCCACCATAAGTTACCATAAAAAAAATAAGATGTCCAGTTCATATGATGAATATTTTGGGCAAGATGGCAACGAATAAGAAATGATGCTCATAACCCAAATGATGTTGAATTTAAACAGAATGCAAGATGCTGCTGCGGTTGCGTATAATCAAGAAGAAACATATAATGCTATTGGGAATATTCATACTCTTGAAAATAGAGAAGTTACTTTGAAAAGAACAAAACACCGCCAAATGGAAAATGCTCATGAAAGGCTGTGGAAAGACTACTTCTTTAAAATCCAATATATCTAGAAGGTGATTTTCGTTGTAGATTTCGCATGCGATTCAACCGAATTTTAGAAGTTGTGGTTAATTATGACAACTACTTCGTACAAAACACATACGCTTTAGGGCAAAAAGGTTTAAGCCCTCATAAAAAAATAATAGTAACGCTACGCCACATGTGTTATGGGGCATGCGCCGACATATGGGGGGAATACCTTGCAATAGGTGAGTCCACGGCAATTAAGTCATTGAAGCGATTTTGTTCTGCCATTGTTGAAATATTTGGTACCGAGTACCTTCGAACCCCCACCTCGGCAAACATGGAACGCTTATCATAGAAAAATGCAGTAAGAGAATTTCTGGGAATGCTTGAAAGTATTGATCGTATGCACTGGTAATGAAAAAATTGTCCAGTTGCATGGTAGGGTGCATACCAAGGTCATAAGGGATGTCCAACACTTATCCTTAACGCAGTTGCATCTTACAATACATGGATTTGTTCGTCATATTTTGTTATGTTATGTACTAAGAACGATCTAAATGTCTTAGCCAGATCCAATGTTTTTAAAAATCTTTTACATAGTAGAACGCTGCCAATTCTTTTCAAAATAAATGGCAATCAATACAACATGGGGTACTATTTAACAAAAGGTATTTATCCATGTTACGCAACTATTATAAAAATTATGAAGAGGCTTAACACACAAAAAGAGAAAGTTTATTCACAAGCCCAAGAAAGTGTGATAAATAATGTGGAACGTGCTTTTGGCATTCTAAAGGCCAGGTTTGCTATAGTCCGTCAGCCAGGCAGGTTATGGAATCATGACGCACTAACCATTATGATTCAAGCATGTATAATATTACACAACATGATTGTTGAAGATGAACGTCGTACAAATTAGAATTGTGTGTATAATTAAATTGAAAAGCTGCCAGAAATGCAAAGTGATCCAACAATGATATTCAATGCTTATATTAATCGTCGGACTGAAATGACTAATACTGACATTCACAACCGTTTGCACGCAGATTTAGTCGAACACATTTGAGAACTACATGCACAATCTGATGCATAAGTCAACTATGTTATTTATTATATTAATCTATTTAAATGTTAAGTCATGTCGTTTTTTCTTTGTTTTTTGATGCATTATTTTTCTTATGTTTAATTTGTTATCTTAATTTTAATGTTATATATATTATAGATATTTATTATAATAATAAATGTGAAATAGTAAAGCGAAAAATCCTATTAATAGAAAACAGATAAACATTACAAATAAAGTAAAAAAATACTATACTTAAAATAAAACAGTGCAATAAAAATAAATAACTTACAAAATAAAACATTGCATTATAAATATAAGATAATTGTTTTCCCTAATAATTTGAAAAATGGTGAGAAAAGTTTTGCGACGCTTGACTTTGTTAACTCTTCGGTTTAGCAACTCTTGAATCCGATAATCATAAAGCTCACGTTGTTGATCAGTCATGTGACTTAAATCCATTCCCATTAATGTTACTTTCTCAGTGGCATCTCTTCTTTGCTCATCTCGTTCGAGTCTTTGGTCTTCTTAAATCCGCCTTTCTTCTTCTCGAATGCGCCTTTGTTCTTCGCGATTCCTCCTATCTTTTTCACGATTATTCCTTTCTTGTTCTTTTTTCCTGTAAAATACTAGACGTTCCATTTTCTCATGCATACCTTTTTGCTCAACATTTTATAGAGCCAAATTAGTTTCGTATAGTTTCGAAAATTTTTGAGCTTTTTCAAGTGAAGCATTTTGAATAGTTAGACTTTTCTCTTTTTCCTTATTTTTTTTTGTAATTTTGCTTCATTTCTTCCCGTAGGCCTATTCTGTAACGCCCCAGTCCCATACCAGTGTGATATTATCCACTTTGGGCTACATGGTCTTATTCACCCTCACAGTTTTGTTCTTGGCAGGGCTACATGATCCCACTCACCCCCCAAAACGTGTCATCGGGTATCAAAGCTATGTAGCGGTGATATTGTCCTCTCTGGTCGAGTGTGACCTGCAACCCCTCAGGGCCAATCCATCTACCCTCCTCAAGGTTTTATCCCCAACTAACATACTACTAGTGGAACGTGTCACACTAGTTAGGTACTAAGGTGCACATATATGGGTCTCAAGGACTCTCCTACTTTCTAATGTGGGATTTACATATTCTCATCTGGACCTTCAATATCAATAGAAAATGAATCATTACCTAGATTAACCGAAGAAGATCCACCGCTGCTATCAGTTGGGTCGAAATGAGACCTTTGTGTATTTAAAGATGTCATGTTCAAATCATACTTTATGTGTTCTTTTAAAATTTGATAACATCTATCAAAAATAAAAGATTTTTTTATTTCTAATTGGTAACTCTCCCGAGCTTCTCTAATCTGCATTTAAAAATAAAAAGTAATAGTATAAATTAATTACAAAGAGAAAACAATTACCGAAAATAATAGCATTAATCGAATGTATTTTATCCATTCCATTTCATTTGTACCGCTTCCTTGATTATTCATTGCATGCGATAACTTTGATATATACATCATTACGCATTTATAAATAAAAGAATATCGTGATTGGAGAAAGCATGGAGTTCTTGCAGCTGAAATACCTAGCTGCTCATGGTAAATTAACGAAATCAATTTCTATAATCTTTCATTAATTTGATTAGCACCAATTACCGAATTAAGACTGACTTGAACATAAGAGTATCTCCAACAATGCTCTCTATTTTAGAGTGCATCTTCTCTAAAATAGAAAGTATCTTTTGAAGTAAAGAGCTGGATTTAAAAAGTAACTCCAACAATGCTTTTTATTGCCATTATTTTATTGCTATTTTGTTATATTTGTTATTGTTTTTTCATTATTTATACTAACTAGTAATTGTAATTTCATTTTTATTTTGTTATATTAATCTGTTGATAATTCTAATTTCAACCTTATAACCAAATTGAATAAGATAATTAAAAAAAATAATGAAATTAATAAATATTAATATTAAAAACAAAATTTAAAATTAAAGATTAAAATTAAAAATTTGACATCAACTATGAAAATATAAACTGAGGACTTTGGTTGAAAATATAAAATGAGGACTTTGGTTGGAAGGATGATAAAAAAAATTCTTCATTTTGAAACTCCATTTTTTTTTGTGAAAAAAAAAGATAGCCATCAATTACTTATATATTGAAAATTTCATGAAATAATTATCAATTGATAATATATATTTATTATTACTATTTTTAGTATCTTACAAGTGATTAGTACTTATCACAAACAAAAGATAAATTAGATGCATATTTGAAGGAAAAAGGATAATATATGAAAAAAAGAGGGATAATTTCAGTTACATATTTAAATTTTCAATCAAAAAAATAGAAGTAGAGAACCTCAGAGACTCTCCAGATTTGGCGAGCACAAGTTTCTCGGTATATTTTTTTTGCCAAAATACAAATTTTGTTGGAGATTGTTTTTGAGTATGTCATTTTTTATTCTACAGAGAATTCTCCAAGATGTGAGTCTCTTGGAGTTGCTTTAAGCTCAACAAAGAGCTTTATCTTCAAATGGTGTCATATTTGCTCCACGAAATCTAGACATTATGAAAATTATAAAAAGAAATTATATGAAAATATAAAAAACACAATCTGTAGAATGAAAATGGAAGTTTTTATCTTCAGAAACAATACATTGAGAATGGGGTTTTAAGAATGCAGTAGAGAAAGGTGCTTAAATAAAACAAATAGCAGCAACGGCAGGAAAATTTGAAACCATGTGTCACACGACACATGATAAATCGTTCAAACCATCTCCCACTCTCACGACATATGATGTGTCGTGGCACGACACAACGACACATCATGTGTCATGAGAATGTCCCTTATCTGCCTCGACACACCATCCATCGTGTGAGCTAAAAGTTGGTCAGCTGCTAAATATAACTTTCGTTTACACTTTTAGATACCCCTATTACCAATTTAACTTACCGAATGGGGCATCAATTTAGCTATTTAGCTTACCTAATGCAGATGGTCTTATTTGACGAGAAACTAACATCCCTGCTTTAATTTTAGTAAATCTTGATATTAATTTCAACCTATAATTATTATAAAAATATTATTTATTATAATTCTAAGATTTGATAAATATATGGTGGTCATGTTGTTACCCCCACAATCACTTGGTAACATTCCCACTAAAAAAAGAGCTCCAATTGTTATTTCCACCCCACTTGTTTTAATTTAACTCAAAAGTTAATTAACCCACTAATTATATAATTATCTCTTCTCTATCTAGCAACAAATTTTGGTAGCATCAAAACAACAAATAAAACCTACATTAATGCAAAACTCTAAGTTTGAGAAAAATGGTATAAATAAAACAAAACAAAACCTCCATTGATGCAAAACTCAAAATTTGAAAATAATAGTAGAAAAAAAGAGAAACTTTGTAATAAATGAAGGAAAACAAGCAAAAAAAGAGTTAATGAAAGAGAGACATACATGTTTTTATTTTGTTTTATTGTTTATATGATTTTCATAGCATACACATCAATATATATAAACAAAAAACGCAATTTTCTGTTTGAAGCACGAAGAAGGTTTACTCGATTCTCCGTAACTAAGTTGCAGGCTTGTACACTCGGTTGCTTTCAACCGAATATGAAATCCCATAAAATGTAATGCTTTCGGGACCTTCATTCGGTTGAGAGCAACCGAGTGTGATTAGTGTCACTCGGCTGCTCTCAACCGAATGAAGGTCCCGAGAGCATGACATTTTATGGGATTTCATACTCGGTTGAGAGCAGTCGAGTGTACAAACCTGCAACTCGGTTACGGAGAATCGAGTAAGCCTTCTTCGTGTTTTAAACAAAAAATTTTGTTTTTTGTTTATATATTTAATGTGTATGCTATGAAAATCATATAAACAATAAAACAAAATAAAAACATGTATGTCTCTCTTTCATTAACTTTTTCTTACTTGTTTTCCTTCCTTTATTACAAAGTTTCTCTTTTTTCTACCATTATTTTCAAATTTTGAGTTTTGCATCAATGGAGGTTTTGTTTTGTTTATACTATTCTTCTCAAACTTAGAGTTTTGCATTAATAGAGGTTTTATTTGTTGTTTTGATGCTACCAAAATTTGTTGCTAGATAGAGAAGATGGTAGAGATGGTAATTTTGCTTGTTTGAGATGATGGTGGAGAAATTTTAGGGTTAGTTTGGGGTAATTTATTTTATGTTATTATGTAGTTAATTATTTAATAATGTTTTTAATTAATTAAGTATGAGATTAATTCCCAAAAATAAGTGGGAGTTGTGGGAGTGGTGGGTATAATATGAGAGTGTAATTAAGATAAAAGTGTAAAAGTTGGAGTATTAGTAAGAGTGTGAGTGTTAGCAAAAGTTTTGTGGGGTGCCAACATCACCACCCTAAATATATTATGTCGCAAAGATTAAACGAGTTTTAATTTTAGTAATCTTGATGTCAATTTCTACCTATAAATACCTATTAAATGGTTAAAATATTATTTATTCTAATTTTAAGATTTGAAAAATATATTATCTTCCAAAGATTAAACGAGAAACGAAAAGTATTAACTATATGAGATGGATTGAATATTTTTCAAAAGCTAGAATTTGTTTTTGCATGATTTCATAATTGAAAAAAAAAAAAGAGATGACTTTTAGGCTCTATTTGATTGCGAAGATGGAAAAGGAAAATAAATTTAATTAGTTTGTGTGAAAAGATAAAAAATATGGTAAGAGATGCTACTCATTTTATAAGTATATATATCTTACGCCCTTCAATATTGGTGGAAAATTTTTACTCACCACCAAGCAAAGAAAATTTCTTCATGGAAAAACTTAAAAATCAAGAAGAGATCACTTCTATCACTTAACTTATTTTTCATCTTTTCATCAAAACTAACTCAATTTATTTTTCTTTTTCACCTTGCAATCAAACGGAACCTTCTAACTATGACAGTAGGAGACACTTTGATTTCTTTGAATCTATACGATATTCTAACTCAAGACCATTTCAAGTTTTCAACTAAAGTTGTGTTATCATTATGATTTTTAATTTTACTACTGCAATTTATTTTCCTTTTTAAAAAAAATTTACTTTCATATTCCTTCGTTTATTGTTTATAATAATAATAATGCATTGACTTCAGTACAAAGTATATATTATTTGTTTAAGTGTGAAGCTGGAATAGCCATTGCTCTTGTAACTCACTGCCGTTTTTGAAATTACCTTCGTTAAAAGAAAAGTCCTCTGTTGATCTACCATATTGTGGTGGTGGTTGTATGTCAATTTTTATTGCGGTGGTTATAATTGTGTATATAAAAAGCTGTACGTACAAAAATTGTATAAAATATTGTATTGAGGATTCCAAAGTGATGTTTCTTTTGCGCTTTTTCCTCTTCGCCATGTCCCCACCAATAAAGATTACACGTCGTCTTACATTTTCATTTAGAGCGCCACGGAAATATGTTGTCTTTAATATTTTTCTTGCAAACCAAACCTTCTTGTAACATTTATAGTAATCAAACAGGATAAAAAATTCGATGAGGAATTTCTTGTACACGCTGAAGTACAAAGAGAGTGAAAATGCATCATACATAACATTTTCCTAGTAGATTATCTAAGTTCAATAGTAACTGGTAACTCTTAAAACATCCAAAAAAACACCAAATTCAATATCACAAAGGAAGAAAAACTAACAAATTTGTCATAACAATACACAAATGGATTCCTTAAAGCACAAAATGAAAACAGAATATATCTTATCTTTTATATAATTCCAATCTTGTTTGCCACATCCAATGCATCATAGTCGGGTGTAAGCCGAACATATGCCTTCTTGGTTCCATCAGGCCTGCATCACAACAGTAAAAATGCAATTTCGCCCAAGGTAAATACATACTGAAATATTTCTTGCACATCTAATTGAGGGGGAAAAAAACAATTCATGGTAGTAAATCTTCATGGTTGAGGTTAAGTGAGTAAATCTTTTAACATAAAAAATTGTGGAAGTAATTACCTGATCAGAGTGTTAACTTTCTTGGTTTGAATGTCATACATTTTCTTCACTGCGTCTTTAATCTTCTTTTTGTCAGCACGGATGTCAACAATGAAAACAAGCGTGTTGTTATCCTCTATCTTCTTCATTGCAGATTCGGTAGTCAATGGATATTTGAGTATTTGATAGTGGTCCAACTTGTTTCTGGGAGGAGCACTGATGCGAGGGTACTTGGGGCTCCTATCCTTTTTCAATGTTCTTGGCCTGTGAAAGGTAACCTTAGTTCGGATCTTCTTACCTTTCTTCTTGAAGGTTGATGAACCTGATTTTACAGCTTTGGCAGCCTTCAGCGCCTGAGCCTTTGGATCAGCCTTCTTAGAACTGTCAACTGTAACAAAGAACAAGTTCAACATAAACATCACTAAGACAAGAGTGGAGCTTACTATATTCACAAATAATATAGGTAAGATATCCCATGGAAAAATGTAGAAGTCGGACAAAAACATGTCCAGCGCTCAATGCATTTTGCACACCTAATCACGTCATTAAAAGGACTAATGAACTAATTATCAACGCTTTCATTACGAGTGAACAAAGTTATATATATGGATATACTTATAGTGGCTGGTGATTGTTGAATCAGGTAATTCATGCATATACTTCGTGCCTAGGTGAGGTTATTGACTGAAAACGAAGTAGTATAGAGAATACACCCATTTCATCATGTGCAAACCTTCTTTAAGTTACCAGTGGTTATACATAAAATCGTCCAAACACAAACTAAACATTAATTAATATCCAATGGCCGCATTTACAACCAACAACTCCTTAAAATTCTTACTGCGTATACAAACCACTCTATACCATAGCTATGAAAAAAAGGCCAATACCTTAGCAACCTAAATATGGTTATGTAAAACATTTACAGCGGTAGGACAAGGACATGTTACGACAGCTAAATACCTTACAATCCAAATGCTTTACGCAATTAAGTTGTTGTCACATGATTTGCAGACTTAAATTCCAGACTTAAACTAATTGCAATTTTGGAAGCCAAGCCCAAAATTTTCAATACAAAAAGTGCTAACTCAACTATAAATCATATACTAACAAATTTATATATATACTAGGCTTGGCAAAAATTCATTATAACCTACAATTTATAACAAATTCCAGTCATCCATATAAAAGATATAGATACAGATGGTGTTGTGTGTGTGACAATGTGATATATAAAGAAGTAGAGACCTTTAGCTGGAGCCATTGATGAAATCTTCTAAATGCAAGCGCAAACTTACCACCTACCTGAACATATTATAATCAAAACCACAAAAAAGGAATTTAATTTCAGTGGATGCTTAGAGTCCTATGAACTAGATGATGTACTATAGATCCAAATTAACATGCTCAAACACATATACGTACGTATACGCATACATGTGTAATGTCAATGTATTCAAACAAATATTGATTATACTTCCGAATCATGGAAGACGAATCTATTTCAATTATGTATCCAAAATCATCGAATATACATGTATACAAGAAGAGAAACCTTACCTAAAAACAACGGAGGATAGTGAGAGAAGAAGGTGAAGGTGGGAAAAATGGAGTTAATGGACTGGATACACATATACATATATATATATAAACGGCAGGAGTAAAAAGGAAGACAGAGAGAGAGATCAATCGGCTAGGGCAAATGCAAAGCTTCTTAGCTTCTTACTTCAAACGACGTCGTCTTGTACGTTGTGCTTCAATAGACAATGCATAATTATTTTCGAATTCAAAGGAAACGTTTGGTGGGGGTTTATTTTTTCAAATCTTAAAAAACTCGACTTAAAATTAATTTTATTTTTATATTTATATTTTTGAAAATTAATTTTATTTTATTTTTTTTTGAAACTTATTTGTTAAAAATTTATAAAATGAGATTCATTGTGGTTATTTTTTGAAATTAATTTATGAGAAATTTTAGTTGGTTGAAAAAAACTTAAACAAAAACCAAATTCACTTTTCAACATAGTTCCAAATTCTACTAAACATTAAACTTTAAAAACTCAACTTAAAAGCTCAACTCAAAATATTAACCAAATATCACCTAAAGCTCTCAATCAATCAATTCAGAAAAGAAAGGAATTATGTCCAAAAATAATTAAAACAAAAACAAAAGAAAGAAATTGTAAACTTTATTAATCACTGCTAATTATTTAGCAGAGATAATTAATTCAGGAGCACTCAATCAATCTGAAATTCTTTTTTTTTTTGTGTGTGTTTCCCTACCTCAATTAAACAATAAATATTAACAAAATAGAGTTCAAGATTAAAGAACAGTATTTGGGTTTTCCATATAGTTCTTTACCAAGATTCAAAATTAAAAGTACAGAATCATATAATTGAGGATTTTTTGGGTGCTGTTTTGGGTGCTCATGCAGATATATATGACTTCCAAATCTCAAATTAATATTCACGCTTTAATCAAGTTTAAGAAATATTAGTTTCAACTTAATCAATGGTCAAAAATATATTTACTTGTAATTTTAAATTTTTCTAAATTTATTATATAACAAAACTAAAAGAGACTATTAATTTGAATAGAGTAATAACTATCTAACATGGATTGAATATATTATGAGAAATTAACTATAATTTGTTTCTCACAAGGCTTCAAAATATCTATTATTTATAACTCTAGAAGACATTCCAACTACAATGTTTTTAGTTGAGAAACTAGAATTTAATTTTAAATAAAAGTAAGATGCGACTCAAATTTTAAATACCAAAGTGACAAACTTCAAAATTTATGTAAGTTAATAGGACCGTTATATAGCAAATTAGGGGAAAAAATGGACAATTTTTTTTTTAGTGAAGATGCATGTAGATTTAGTTCAAAAAAAATTTATTTAGAGCCATTAAAAAGCACTTATATAAGATTATTCTCCAACAGGGATTTTCCAAAAGGGCGGTGTTGTGAATGATATGAAAGTATCTGCAGAAATCTGAGAATTCATAAAAACTTCTGGCAAAACTCAACTCTTACAATGTGTTTGATTATGTGTAAATGCTGCCGAAAGAATTGGTTTTTAATGGTGCATTTAATTAGCATTACAAATAGAAAGACTAAGGGCCCGTTTGGTTGCATAAATTACCTAATTTTAGAATTAGTTAATTTTCGATTGAGGAATTGTGAATTTGCTCATTTATGAATAATTCAATTCTAATTCAAGTAGTGTTTGGAAAACTTAAATGAAAAATTCCGATTGTTAGAATAAAAACATGTTCTATATTGTTTTATGTTATTTAAAATTTTATTTAGATGCATCAACATCACGGGTAGAAACTAGATCTTCTCGAAAAATAGAGTTAGAATGAATTATCTAATTCTAAAATTAGGCAATTTCAAGTTTTACTTGAAATGACTTAATTTGAGTTTTTGTGAATCAACTTGAATTATCATATTTACAATTATTCAATTTACACAACCAAACACTAATAAATGAAAATTTTGTAAATTATTTAATTATAAAATATTTAATTCGCAATTTGAAAGACAACCAAACGAGCCCTAAATCTATGATCTATTTTTACACTGTTTTTCACATTTTGGTGCAAACCTACATGCCAAAAATTAGTGCAGTTGATTTTAATTATCTTTGATGCCAACCATTTAAGCAATTTCATCTACCTGTTACTTTACATTAAGTTTGTAACAAATCAAACACAACCTCACTTTTTTTGGGACGTTGTGGAAGCTATTAAATTAACTATAAGGTGTGACTTAAGTTTCAATCAGCACTTTTAAGTAAGAGTTGCTTACAGTACACCATGTTTCAGATTTAATATATATTGACAATGACATGTCATGGTGATGGTTGCATTCAAAACTACAATTTTTAATACAGTTTAGACACATTTTTGTGCAAAGACAAAAAGCTAACTGTATAAATCTGTGCATATACATTTGTTTGTACAAGGTTAATATTACGCTACACGGCTACACCTATTTTAAAAACAATTATGGTTTTGCCAAAAAATAGCACTAATATAAAAGGTTATTAGCATACGCTTTCACAGTGACCCATTTTAGAGCCCGTTTAAGGCCACTGGAAATAGCCATATTTACTCTGAAAATAAAGTCACCATAATTTTACAAGGACCCATTTTAGAGCCTGTGTAAGGCCGCAATATTTCCAGTATAAAATGTTATTAACATACGCTTTCACAGTTATGTATTGCACTATAAATAGCCCTATTTACTCTGAAAATAAGACCACCATAATTTTACAAGGACTCATTTTAGAGCCCGTGTAAGGCCACAATATTTCCGATATAAAAAGTTATTATCATACGCTTTCACAGTTATGCAGCCAGACCTACTCTGAAAATAGAGCCACCATAATTTTACAAGAACCCGTTTTAGAACCCGTGTAAGGCCACAATATTTCTAGTATATTTAACTTGTGCTTTAAGAGCACGTAGTAAAAAATTTGTTTTAGGCAAGAACGAGGCCCTACATAATTGTCTGTCTTGTTTAATTCTTTTCTCTTATATATATATTCTAAATGCGTGCTCTTAGAACACCTGTTGGCGTTACTCTTATTTCTTCAATCACCTATTCGCGTCTGCCAAAAGATTGCATTCATATGATAAGGCGAGTCCTTAAAATTACATTGTCCACGTAAAAGCTCATCATTGTTGCACACTAATAACATTAAATTAGTACTCAAGGTACAAAGAACGAGTGGGTTGTTCCAGTCCTAAAAGACCTCAACCAAAATTGGAGGTTCCAAGTTTGAGTATCAGCAGCTGCATGTGTGGCATTATCCCCCTCTCACGTTGTATTAGTGTTGATTTGCACAAGAAAAACAAAAATAGGCAAAGGTACAAAGAAACCTAACTGCACAAGCAGAATCCAGAGAAATTTAGGGCCAGAGTACTCATTTTCACTCGCAATGTACAACACGCACCAGCATTCCACTAAACAACAATTGCTCTTTTATTTTTCTCTCATTTCTTCAAGCCTCCTAAGACACACTAAAACTGGACAAGGCCGATTCGAACAGAGCCAAGAAAGACTGAGATGAGCTTTGATCATCAGCTTTTATCTTTAAATGCGCTTTACAAGTGGATGAGTTGATTACACACTCTATGAGGAAAATCGAAGAATCCTCTGCATTTTGCGCAAAGAAGAAGAACTTGAAATTCGGGGCTTGACCGCCCGAAGCAATCAAGTGAACGGAATGGCCTTGCATATGCTGCACAAGGGCTTGAGGATTTATCAACGCTGCCACTCCTTGTGGGCTTACAGAGCTCTCCTGAAATATATATGTATATATATATGTCACACGCATATAGATTTCTAAGGCAATGGAAATAAAGGATAGAATAATGTGCTTAAATAGAAGAAAAGGACAACAATAATTTGTTTATGCTTTTAGTCTTCTTTCTTGGAAGTAGAACATTGACATGTTGAACAATCTCAAAGGCAAAAAAAAGATTGGCCGAAAGTACAGTAATAACACATCCCTTTGGCAAGGACTCGTTGAATATACAAAGGGAAAAAAACAAAAACAAAAACAAAAACAAAAATGTTCTCTTTTTTCGGCAAACAGTTCGTTAACACATGTACGCTACAAGATTCTCCTATTTTTTAAGGAATAATGTATTGACGAGCAAGTGGGCTAGCTTCGTTGGGGAGGCACCCATTCGGACTTGGGAGAGACCCCAAGCTCGAGTCTCACCAAGGGAGGATTTTGGGGGTGATTTTAGTTGTTTGTAGTTGAAGGGAGATATAGACCTCTCTAGTTTTTAATAAAAAAAAGGGAAAAAAAACAAAAGAGACCCAAGGAATAATGTTATTGACACGTGTACACACCTTTTAAAGAAATAAAGACTGAAAACCTAAAACACTGTTTCTTGTCCTAATACAAATTACAACCCTTCTTTGCTCGCTTGCAGCGCATCAACTTGAGTTTCCACTGTAGGATTGAGTGAGGAGACGAGAGAAAACAGGGACTAGCTCCTACTTTCTTTCTCCTTTAGAAGGAAGAAACAAAGCGAAGAAAATTTAAGTGTAAAAGTACGATGGTCTCCTCTGTTTTTGTTAACTTGCTGTTTAATTTCCATTTCTGATCAGCTTATGAAATTTCACTTCAATGCACAACGGTCAATCTCAACATGAAAAGTGCATTATTGTGATATAATTGAGTAAATGACTGATAAAGAAATTGTGATATAATTGACTAGTTAAGAAAATTACAAACAGATATTCCATAAACTTAAAGGAAGATCATTGTTACTAAACCGTGTACGTGTGTACATATACATGTGTATCTAGATGTATGCACTGTGTACTTATATAAAGGAGATCCAGATCTTCTCATAGTAACTAATATTCGATTTGGAAGGAAAGGAAAACAAGAGTGATTACTAATCACTTGTTTGGACAGATTCAAGAGATGGAATGGAAGGAAAAGGAGGGATTGCTGATTGCTGATCTACTCTATTGCCCTATGTTTCGTTCCAAAATTGGGAGGATTGAGAGGGAAACCCATTTAATAAATTATACACACTATACAAACAGCAATAAAGTTAAATATAACCCTTTCCTTTCTGTTCCCTTCCATACTACTTAGTCCTTTCCTTTCCATTCCCTCTTGTCTATCCAAACGTGCTGCAAGTCTAAATGACCCAAAAAACAAACCTGAAAAAATAAAGCATCATGAACACAATTGTGCGCAATGTCATGCATGAGAAATAGAGGATCATAAGAAGCCGAAAAAAGAAAATAGGTTTTAAAGTGAACCTGCGATATAGATATTGGCAGTTGGCGCCATTTCTGCTGAAAAGTGCTCGGCTCAAGCACAGCCTTGGCGTTAAGCTTCAAAGGAGGGAGGGAAGGAGTAGGGTTAGGGTCAGGGACAGTTGGTAACCCCAGACCAAGTAGTAGATCGTCAAGGGCCGAGCTAGCCTGTGCAGAGTTTGCCGGTAATGTTTCATTTAACGATAAAAGCTCTGTATCATAAGTAGGAGCACTGTATGCAGAAACGTTATTAGTAGGAACCCTAATTTCTTCCTTCTCTGAAGTACCCAGAAGAAGAAGATCTTTGTCATTTTCCTCAACCCTTTGTGCTGAAACTATTATATTTTCGGCCCCGGATTCTGTGCCGATGGAAAGATTTGCCAGCTCTTCTGAAAATGCAAATGGCCCTCTGTGTTCCTTATCGGTGAACATATAAGAAGGCTGCAAAATTTTGAAGACTTTAAGATTAAACTTTCAACTCAAACTCTAAGAAGAATAGGTTAAATTCCACAAGGAACCCTTGTGTTTTGTGAAAAATCCACTCACGCCCCCTTCATTTTGGGAAATGTTTTACTCCTTCCTTATGTCGTTATGTTTTACTCCTTCCATCCCAAATTAAGAGTCCAGTATTCGTTTTTGGGATGTCCTAAGGTCTACTTCCCTTTTTAGAACATAATCTATGTACCAAAACTCATGACAAGAAACAAGTTTTGTTCTAAACCAATGGGAGTATTAATCTTGCCAGAGACCTCCCTTACCCAAACAAAGATGTTAGTCAATACTCAAAAGGAAAATTCAATGCTGAACATACCCTTCTTAAACTAATAAGGAAAAAAAATTCTAACTATTCATGCTTCAAATATTTTAACTGTTTGTTTGGTGATTTAAATTTTCAGTGAGTTAATGAAGAAGGCTATAGAGGTCATTTTGTCATATTTGCAACAGTTTGTTACCAAGAGCTCGATAGAAGTTCTACCAAAACTCGGGTAATCAATCTGCAGACTGTGAAGCTTTTACATATGTGATATGTCTTCCGTACCTGTTTCCCTTTTTATTTTTGGCGGGAGGGCCCTCTCCCAGATAAAGTAGATTTCTAAAAGTATGTCAATTTGCAGATAGTCATGATTCGTAGGCCTATATACGGCAATTGAAAATGCCTCTAGGAAGTAATTTTACCGTCTTGGCAATTAGATGTACATGTCTTGGTGAAGCTTTTATATTTCGAATATTGAATAGCATTTCTTCTCATTGAAATTTAGCTTCACCAGTAAATCCATTTATTTCCTACAATAGGAGTATAGTGCATTCCCAAAGCAGAATAACGGCAACTAGGGTTAACCCAATAGTACCATTTTTTCCTTGCTTTTATGAGCATAAAACTAATTTGAAGCATCACGATAATCTAAAAACCATGAAACTGGTTTATTATGATCCAATCAGAGATGAGGAGGATAGAATCTTAGGTACCTTTTGGTATAAAACAGCAAGACTGTTGAATTCATCAAATATGCGATCTTTGATTTCATTAGTCTGAGTGTCAGCAAAGACTGAAACAGCTTGCTTAGGGGGGTTCACCACATGTTCTGCAGTCGATACATTATATTGCAAAAGCCTGTAGTAGAAAAGGGCTCTATCGTGAACATCCTGCACTCAGACAGAGGTCTCAATGAACATCCTTGCATAAACTAGCCAATAACTTACAAATTCCAACACAAAAGAGAAAAGGTTTTTTTTTAAAAAAAAAAAAATTTGCCCTGCATTTTATATGCGAAATTAGACTTGCCCTCTTGTTTCCATAATCATTACATTGCCCCCTTACATGTGGGGGAATCTCAAATAATTACATAAAAACAGGGGGTTAAGTCAAAGGAATAAATGCTAAGAAAAATTAGACAACGCCCCCCATTTTTACGCAATACTTAAGTTCCAACCCCCCGCACGCGCATGCGGGGGGGCAAAGTCTAATGATTATGAAAACAAGTCAGTCTAATTTCACATTAAAAAATGGAGCAAAAAAAGAAGATACTCGTTATATAATGGAAAGATCATGCCAGACCCGATGGAAATCAGCAAGACCAGCAGCCAATGCAGCTCCCAAGGCTTGCTGGGTCTCTGGTGGTCTTCTTAAGAAACATTTCATTACAGCTGTAAGAAGATGTAAACGAACCTGTGCACATAAAAACTTATCACATGAACAGGGATAGTTTCCACTCCAGATTGACTAATTTTCTTGGCAATTTCAATTCCATCAAATTCCATGGTACAAGTAAATGATGCATAATACTAGGAACTTAAGTTCTTACACTCCCACAAGCAAAATGAATTCTAGGTAAAAAGTGGGCAATCAAACAGCAAATGTTGGAAATATGTCATCATTGCATGGAAAACGTACATATTTTTCACCTAGAAAAGAAATACAATTAAGCTGCTTTAAATGCTTTTCCATGGAATTCAATTGCCCAGAAAAAGAATTACCTAGAATTTAAACATTTTTACCTTAATTCCATGCTAGCTATCAAACACACCCGCCCATAGACTCTATGATCCAAAATTCAAGAAACTCAAGAATATGATGGATTGGAGATCATATGACGAGGTTTAGCACTTTTCGTGCTTTTTTTTTTTTTTTTTCAATGGGAAGAGTATTTCTCAGTTCCAGAGCTGGCTTCATTTTCTTTATAAGTTTTTAAA
Source organism: Lonicera japonica (assembly GCA_021464415.1). Taxonomy (NCBI): domain Eukaryota; kingdom Viridiplantae; phylum Streptophyta; class Magnoliopsida; order Dipsacales; family Caprifoliaceae; genus Lonicera; species Lonicera japonica. Next base: position 52,708,944 of record CM038470.1, read on the forward strand.
ACACAAATGCTCGACTGCAAAGAACTACATACATTAACTGTGCCAGTTTGCAAATTAATGTGAAATTTTTAGTTCTTCATTGTTAAGAGTATTGGGGTTTTTTATTTTTATCTTCACTACCATCGGGGCTACGCTCATTCCTCAGCGAAATTCTGAGTTGCTTTCAGTTTGTTGGATCTAGGAAATAATGATATTAACATTTAATAGACAAGGTGCTTCATGCATATTTCTCATATATTTTAGTATGAAGAAATAGTAGAATAGTGAGGAAGTACAGACTATCTAATATTATGCAGTGAACGTGAAATTCGACCCTTTTGAAGTTGTGTCACATTTATGAATTGCCAATTTTACCACTGCAATCTTCTTTTCCATAAAAAAAATATGTTTGCAGTAGTATTTGAACCCTTGTCGTTATGAAAGTTGAACATATGTGTTTGTTAAATATTTTCTTCAAATTAAATCTATATGAAAAGATTACCTCGGCCGAATCTTCATCATCCCAATTCTCAATTAAACTTTCCAAAATATAAGGAGCATCTTGCATATCCTGAGCATACTCCCCTAACATCCAAATAAGAGCAGCTTTGGCCTTAGGTTCCTGAACATTTTGGCTGCTGATATTCCCAACAACTGCAATGCAATCTTGACTCCATTGCGGATATTTCCTAAGAAGATCTTTCACAAGAACCTAAAAGCAAAGAACCGTCAAATTTTCAACATTAATCTGTAGGCATAGGGGAGCAATGTGCAGGAACATCCAACAGGAGGAGGGGCTTTTTTTACTTTCCCTCCCATTTTATATGCAAAATTGAACTTAACCCCCCTGTTTTCATAATCATTAGACTTTTCCCCTTGCATGTAGGGGATCTCAAATAATTATATAAAAACAAGTCAGAGGGTTACTTTAAAAAAATTAGACTACTTTACGTAATTCTTTGAGATTTCCCCACACATGGGGTACGACCTAATCAGTATGAAAACAGGGAGGTAAGTCTAATTTTGTGTTAAGAACAAGGGGTGAGTAAAAAAGGCCCTAGAAGGTACTGGGATTTGCATGCAGAGATATAACTTACGAGAGTTTCAGCAGTCACATAGTCCTTTTCCATCTCGAGAAATTGAAGCAACCTATCAACAATAGCATTTACATCATACTGCTGCAGTGCTATTTTCCCAACAGCCCGGATTGATTCCCTTGCCATGGGAATATCAACATTTGCAGCATATTCACATAGTTCTGTCACTGAAATAAATAGGATTCAATAAGATCATGCGTCAGTTGCAAATGGTAAATTTTAGGCCTTTTTTACTTTGCCCCTAATCCTTTGACTTAACCCCCTGTTTTTATGTATTTCTTTGAGATTCCCCCGTATACAAAGGTCAAAGTCCAATGATTATGAAAATAGGGGGTAAGACTAATTTCACATATAAAATGGGGGTGGGTAGCGCAAAGTTAAAAAAGCCTTAAAGTTTACAAGGAGCAGTAATCTGGGGCCAAAGAATGCGTCAGTAACCAGGACAAGTTGCACATTATCATGCAACTTCATGTGTGGAATTTAAAACATGTAATTCAAAAATGCAATCATTTACCTATTTCGTAAGTATTGCTTTCATTTGCCACTGCGGTTAACATTTCGAGCTTCAATTTCTTAACATAAAACGGTTCATTGTACTGGCAATAGAAGTGTTTGTAATCTGAAGAAAATATAATTGGAGCACGCATCACCAAGAGATGCAGGTGGCTTAAAACTGCATAGGATTGCTCTGGACACCCCGAGCTCACTTGGGTAAGTAGAGGGGCTTTTATACGCTCGTACACCTAAAGGATTAGTAGATTCTGGATTACAAAATGCATATTTGAAAAAAATAATAAATAAGTAAAAGGTTTAAAAAGTTTAAAAGCCATATTAGTTATGCTTCAAGAAAGTAAGCAGGTTTTGGAGCCTAGAAATTGATTAGAATTCCACCCAAAAAACAGATTTTAAGGATGCATAACTCTGGAACAAATTAGTGTTCCCTAAAACGTACGGAAGTCATAGTGTATTCTGCCCACTAACTTATAGACATTAAGAATTCCGGTAGATTCACATACCAAAAACATATTCTTCAATGAAGGCAAAAGAACAATATATATATATATATAAATTAAAAAAGAAATAGAAAACCAACTCATGGAAACTATATCGATGATATTATGAATGATCAACAAAGCAATCATGACCAGATCTTAAATTACCATATCACCAATAGCAACTCTAAGACCAATAAAAAGAAAGGGCTTTTTTAACTTTGCCCCCATTTTATACGTGAACTTAGGCCTACCACCCTGTTTTCACAATGGTTACGACTTTGCCCTTTGCATGCGAGGGAATCTCAACAAATTACATAAAAACAGGAGGCTAAGTCAAAGGATTACGTTACAAAAATTAGACATTGCCCCAATTTTTACGTAATACTCTGAGACTTCCCTGCAAGCAGGGGACAAAGTAGAAAACAAGGGGGCAAGTCTAATTTTACATTAAAAATAGGGGGCAAAGTAAAAAAAAAAAAACCTAAAAGCAATGGATATCCTAATACAGAATATTGATTTCCGTATATGGTGATATGCATGAAGAAATACTTTTATAAGCACCAAATATGAACATCATACGAATAAAACTTCCAATCACAAAAAAAGAAAAGAAAGAAAAGAAAAACTTGATGAAGGAATATTATGTTAAACACCTGCTGGTGAACATCAGCCATAGACAATGTCAATTGTAGGAACAGCTTAATGGTTGCTAAGACAACAGCACCGTTTGCATGTTGAAGTCGATCTTCAAGTAGATCCATGATGTCAAATATCTCATTGCTATCTACAGGAACGTATTTAGATACCAACTCAAGAACAATACACTGTGCCCATTCACTGAATTCCTTGATCCTGCACATAATCATTGTACAATATCTGAATGACACCCTTTTCCACAGAAATTTTCCAACAAGAGAAATACGGAAGGGCAGGGCTTTTTTACTTTGCCCCCCATTTTATATGCAAAATTAGACTTAACCACCCACCCCCCTGGCCAACCCTCATAATCATTAAACTTTCTCTCCTGCATGTGGGGGAATCTCAAAGAATTATGTAAAAACAAGGGGTAACTCAAAGGCTTACATTATAAAAATTAGACACCCCACACCAAACCCCATTTTTTACGTAATTCTTTGAGATTGTCCCACACGTAGGGGACAAAGTATAATGATGAACAGGGGGTAGGTCTAATTTCGCATTATGGAGAGGGGGGCAAAGCCAAAAAGGCCCAATATTGAAAGATTTTGGGTTAGGTGGCTGATTTCACCACAATACATACTGTAGTATATTGAACCTCCTTTAATCAATAATGTGGTCCCTAACTCCACAAATTAATAGCCCCCAATCCAGAAGGGAAAAAAAAATTGGAAAATCAAATTCTTTAAGAATAAGGTAGCACAATATAATACATTAAAAAAGCATGTTCAGGTGCACTTTTATGGTGAGTGCAACAGTGATATGGTTAGAGAACTGTAATACGTTATCGTGCAGAAATTGTACATATATTACTCACCAAATAGAAGGAAAAGAAACACTGTCACAACTTGATGCAATACGTTTGGCTGTTTTAAGATGCAAAAATATCACTTTCCGTTTTACCCCTCGGTTATATTGCTATTTTCTAACAACAAATGGAATGTGTTTAATCTTTTTAATCAACCAGACACCGTAACCAAGAGTTTATCATCATCAAAATAACAGTATGCAAGAAGAGAGTACATTTCCGTAACCACATTTCCTTGCAAAGTGCTTCCACTTTGATACCATTCTTAACAAAAGTTATCTCTAACAAAAACAACTGGAAGAATATATTTTAAAAAATGGCGTGCATGACAGTGTTGCTAGATGCGTAGGCGGTAGGTCCAATTTAAATCAAAATGCTACGGCATAAAAATAATGAATAAAAATCATCAATAACAAAACTCATACTTATTCAAAAAGTAATATATAACTGGCTTGCTAAGCAAGGCCTCTCTCTCCCTCGATGCTTCCTCAGATGTACTTGCTTCCAAGCTCCAGATCTCTTGTAGTGCAGATAAACAGTTTGCAACCACCTGTGAAGTAAATAAAAGAAAGGGCATCCACCAATTATTAAAGACAATCGAATTTAAGCATATACTATCAAATCTATCATTCAGCCAAACGATGGATTTTTTGGAGAACTTATTCACTAAATTTTGAATTATCAACAAATCAACAATAATTTATCACACTATGTAAAGAGTGTTGCTATACCCAACATCTAAATGAACAGATATATTGACGTCTTGAAGAATTGAAAAAAATTGGTGTGCCCTGTACCTACCAACATCATATCAATGTTTTAAAAGGCGCGAGGCGGGTTTGAGGCGTTTAGCCCGGGCGAGGCGAGGCGTAGGCCTCAAGGCGCATTGAGGCGTAAGCCTCACTTTTTTTAAAAAAAAAATTCCTAAAAAATTACAAAACTATCATAATATTGATAATCATTACTAAAAGTGCAAATAACATCACAAATACAATAACAATCTCAAATCACCACACCAAAATAACAAATAACAATGTCACTACATAATTAAAGTCATACATAACCATAAAGTCATCAAATAAGAAATAGTTAAACACTTAAAAGTATTAAACTGGTGTATCACCATGCACCATAAAGTCATTAAATAAAGACACTAATATTATTATTATTATTATGCTAATGGATCAAAGCCATGCCGGATCCTTTCTATTACTCATCGGAATAATTCACTACGAATTTACAAATTAAAATTCAATACAACTACAATAAAATTTAATCATATATAAAAATCAAACAATACTCACATATATTAATATATATCACATATTAATATAAGGCAAATAATAATAGAAGTCAAATTCTGTGGGGGCAGTGAGGTTAAAATTCTGTCGAGTATTTCCAGAAAATACATGCAATCCAAAGCTTTATTTTATGAGCATGGTATTGAATACATGTACATATATATATATATAACTATTAAATACATATATATATACATATATAACTATTATATATAAATAAAGAAGAAGAAGAAGAAGAAAGAAGTATATAGAGAATAAATGTTAAAAAACTATGTATTTCAGATTTTAGGGTTTGGGATGATATTGTATACGACTCGTAACTGCTGCAACTCTCTCCGTCTCGTCATATGCAGCTCTCCTCTCTGTCGATCGTATTTGCTCAACGTTGTGGGGCTAGGGTTTAATTGTAAGTACTTTAAAAAAAAAAGAGTGCAAAACTACATAGTTTTGATAAGTTACGCCTCGAACGCCTTGAGGCCTACGCCTCACAGACACCTCACAGTGAAGAGGCGTAAGCCTCAAAAATGACCAAAAAAACACGCCTCAGGAGCGTTTTTCCTCCGCCTCGCCTCGAGGCGCACGCCTCAAACGCCTCTTAAAACATTGCATCATATAGCACATCTTCAATACAGAATTGAGCGAACCAGGGTTTGACAGAAACTAGGGTTCTTAGGCATGGTTTACAAGAATTTATCATGGTTGATACTTGATGATTACTAATCCTAATTGTGATGCAGCTGAAGTCAATTTTCAAATCAATAGTGATCTTATACAATTTTTTCCTATATCATGAACATGTGAAGATGCCCAATAAAAGGAAGTTATATTGATACCCGTAATGTAAAATCAAAGTTTGAACCAGTTCAATCCACAATATCCACTATATTTCAACTCACTTCAACCCAACTTAAGTGTCACTGGTACATGAACAAAAAGTTCATGAATCATAGTTCTCAATATACAACTACACTTGTCTTTTTTACTATCTGATTGCCCCTTCCTTTGTCAATCTGCCTTATGTCATAAACGTGTACAAAGAAAGAGTAAATCCTACAAATACACCTTAGTGGTTACTGAGTCTGACATATAAAATACTATTGCTGTTCTCTCTTTCTCTTTTATTGTTCTTCTCTCTTTCTCTTTTCTTCTTCCCTACAACTGCTACTCTCTACTCTATTTTTTTTTATCAGAAACGAAGCTTATATTGATACAAGAAATCAAATACAAGCAAAAGAAAGACTGCGAGTGAACGAGAGGTCCACAACCAGCCCAAAAACAAAAACATTCAACTTAATCAAAGGAGACATCTGCCACCTGAACAAAAAACAAAAATACAACTACCCAAGCCTACACTATAAATCCTACCAACCGCATTAGCTAGACAACCAGACTATAAAAACTACTCTCCTCCAACTATCCACTACACCAACGCAGCTTTCGAATCTCTAGCTGTATCAGACACTAAAAGACTGCCAAACACATTTGAAGAACACGCCCACAAAGATGCCGTAGCCTTGACTCTGTGCCAAATCTCTTCCTCGCTAACCTCTTTGCCTTCGAATATTCTAGAATTTCTCTCTCTCCACACACACCACAATACGGCCATACAGCTACTTCTCCACAAAGTTTTAGATCTCTTCTTATCGCCCTTAAAACACCACCTCTATATAATCAAAATGTGCCATGAAATTGGGAATGCATAAACCATGTCTAAATCTCTACAGATATTGCACCAACGCAGCTTTCGAATCTCTAGCTGTATCAGACACTAAAAGACTGCCAAACACATTTGAAGAACACGCCCACAAAGATGCCGTAGCCTTGACTCTGTGCCAAATCTCTTCCTCGCTAACCTCTTTGCCTTCGAATATTCTAGAATTTCTCTCTCCACACACACCACAATACGGCCATACAGCTACTTCTCCACAAAGTTTTAGATCTCTTCTTATCGCCCTTAAAACACCACCTCTATATAATCAAAATGTGCCATGAAATTGGGAATGCATAAACCATGTCTAAATCTCTACAGATATTGCACCAAATAATATGAACAAAAGAGCAATGCAAAAGCAAGTGATCTAAACTTTCCCCACTCGACTTGCACATAACACACCACAACGGAAATAAATATAGGTATGGCCTTCGGATCTACAACAAATCTGCCGTACTAACTCTCTTCAGTGCTGCTAACCAAGCCAGCACTCTCACTTTTTCTGGGGACTCCTTTCTTCCAAATCATGTCGTGTGGCTCAAAATCACCTACTACATTGGATCGAGTAATAATCTCAAAGTATGACTTCATCGAGAACAGTCCATACTTATTATCTCCTTCCCACACTCTAGAATCGCACCCATTCCTAGAAACATTCCAATTCCCAATTAACCCCAGCAGCTCCACAAAATCATTTTCCTCTTTGATAATGAGATTTCTACGAAGAAGAATATCCCACACAAAATCATTATTAGAACCCCAACAAATGTTAGCCGCAACGGACGCCTCCGGATGGACTACCAATCTGTAAATCCTAGGGAATTTAACTGCCAAAGCCACTTCACCCACCCACCTATCATTCCAAAACCGAATCTTTGAGCCGTTGCCTGCCTTATATCTTATATGTCCCATGAATTTCCCTAATCCGACATAAATTGCCTTCTAAGGGTTGCGAAATGTCCTCCTGGTCACCGCATTAGAAATCCATCCAATTTCGTCAACCCCATATTTGCTTCTCGTAATAGACTGCCAAAAAGCGTTTTGCTCTACCGGGAAACGCCATAACCACTTTCCAAACAGAGCTTCATTTCTTTTAGCCTTCCTCTTTGTTAATTGGGCGGAGGCCTATTCTAAATGTGTCTCACAAAATAGGCAAGAAGGGGTATAGTTGCTCTAGGACAGCACCTACACATGCCTCTTATGACTTCACCCTCTACTACTTTTTTACTAGTTTCGAAGATTTTGTGCTTGGGCTAGTTTCAGCGTTTTCTGTTTTGCTATAGATTTGTTTGTTTTACTATTTTGCTTCAATTCAATTCGACGGGTGTCTATATATTTATTATGTTCATTACTTAATTTCCAAATAAATCAAGCAAAAGACAATCATGGAAAAGAAAATAGCCTCACCTGAGCATCACGGTCATGAAGCATCAAATGCTTAAGCATTGCAGGAAAATCTGCATCCACGCAAGTTGAAGCAGATATATGATACAACTTCAGAACCCCAACGGCCGCAACCTTCCTCACATAACTACTCGTATCTTTCAACCCCAATCCCAACGGACCCACTAAATACTCCACCAAATTCGGCACACGGAGCGTACACAAACTCCTCAATGCCAGTCCTCGGATCATTGGATCCTCATCTTTACAATCCCTCTGAAGGAAATTGATCGTAAGAAGTGCAAGATCAGGGTTGTACCTGGCATAATTCCCAACATATAAATAACACATTTTCTTGAGAACAATGTCCGAAGTAGCCGAGCACATCACCATCTCACTAAAGACCGACGATACATCAATCCCGATAGTCATGTAAGAGATCACCTTCTTGAATAGATCACGCTTGGAATCATCAGTCCCCGGAGCCCGGCTGCCAGCAAGCTGTCGGAGCTGAATTTTCAGCTCAGAAACTTCTCCTTTTCTGGTAGAATTAGGGTTAGGGTTAGATTTAGAAGAAGCTGCTTTAGAATCTTTATCAAATTCAGTCTGGCCCTGTGAATGTGCGCTTGAGAAAGGACGAGAAAATTGCATCCTCATCCCCATATTTAAGATGATCTAGTTTCTCTTACCGATTAACCACATATGCATCTATATAGATAGAGAGGAAAAAAGCTAAAGCGAGAGAATTTGATGCTTTTTTTTCTTTTTTGAAGTGAATTTAGTATAATTGAAACCTCTTTATCAAAAAGTGTTTGCATTGTGTGTGTTTTGTTTGTAGTGATGGGGATTTAGTGTGTTTTTGTTTGTAGTGATGGAAATTAGGGCAACAATTTCTTTGAAATCTCCGCTGTAGAATAAACTGAAGAGAGAGAGAGAGAGAGTACCCGGAGGGCTGAGAAGGAGAAGATGAACGTGGAGCTTGAGCTGGAGGAGCCATTGTTTCAGCTATAAGATCTGAAATGATGAGTGATATACAGAGAGAGGGAGAGAGATTGAAGAGGTTTTTGTTTTAATGGAGGGATCTGATCTGATCTGATCTGAATTGAATTCTGATCTTTTTATTAGTTTGAATTCATCTCCACTATGTAGCTTTGATTCATACAGATCATTCAAGGGCCAGGCGATATACCAGAATGGGTATTATCTGTAGGATTCTCCTTGTTGGTCCACGAATTTTAAGGGGTGTATTGGATTTAGAATTTATAGGATTTTTATATGCTTTTAAAGTTTATGGGTATTTAATTAAAATTTTAAAAAGTTTTTTAAAATTATGATGTATTTAATTGAGATTTTAAAAAGTTTTTTAAAATTTTGATGTATTCGATTAGGATCTTAAAAAATCCATTTAAATCTTATGGTATTCAAAAGTCTAATGACTTAGTAGGATTTTAATTATCAGTGAATTTTGGTGGATTATAAAGTTTTTTTTATACATAAAAATCCACCTTGAAATCCAGAGATTTCAGATGGATTTCTAATTCCTTTAAGAATTTTACTCAATATTTTCTCTCTCTCTCTCCCCCCTTCCCCCTCCCCATCTCTCTCTCAAAATCCAAATTTCTTATTATGTGATGAACGCATTAATTTTTTCTTTATCCCTATAAAGTCTTTATTTTCTCTTTTACTAATAATGTGGTTATCACGCATTAACATAATTCCAAATGGTTAGACCGCTAATTATCGTTCAAATTTTTAAAAACAAATCATTTCAACTTCATTAAAAAATACTAGTAGGGTGAGAAGTCTAATTTTGTGGGTGCATAAAATCATCCATAGTTAAAGTTGGTTTACAAAAGTAAAATTCAGTTTACTTATTATGTAATAACTGTGTAATTTTTTATTGTAAGCGAAGGTTAGGGACATAATATATATTTTTTTTGATAATTCATTTCATGGACTAACACAGCATGCATTATTACACTTTTATAATACTCCAAATAGTAATCCGACTAAAATCTCAAAAACTTTAAGTACTCATTTTTTTTCAAACGTGGATTTAAAATTAATAGATATACACTGGAATAATAATATTATAATTTATATTTGCAATCAAAATTCTTTTATTATTTATCCTTTGATTTTTTATTATAACCTATTTTTATGCACGTGCATTGCACGTGATTGTAGTGCTTGACAAATGCCATTAAATCCATTAATGAATACGTATATACTAAGAATTGAATAATTAGTATGAAATACAAATAATAATAACATATAAACAAAACATAGTATCAAGTATAAAATTCAATTGATGACTATAAGAAAATCATAAAAAATTGTTGCCTTTATTTTTTTAAGTAAATAGGTGGCTATAAAATAATGAAAATAGAAATTAAGAGGGCAACAATGAGAATGAAAAGGGTTATGATAATTTTAATGATGGTTGAATGGAGCAGTATGAATTTTTATAATGTATTTTGTTAATTGTTTTTACAGTTTTGATAATGTTACTTTAAACTCGTAATTAATTTATTTTATTGTTTGTCTTTTGTCTTTTGTCTTTTGATTTTTGATTTTGTTTGATGAACTTATTAAAATCTACATAAATCCATGGACTTATTAAAATCTGCATAAATCCAAAAGAATCCATGCATTGAAATCTGTCAGATTCTATAAGGATTTAAAACAATCCATAGACTTAACAGAATCCATAGATTTTAAAAAGTCAGTTAGAATCTTTTAAAATCTGAATTGAATACACCCCCCTTAATACTTTAAAAAAAAGTGATATTTTTGACTTTTTTTGTTAGCTAAACATAAATTTTAGAAACACTGAAAAATAGAAGATAAAATAATTTCTCTCAAAAATATATGGGATTGATTTTTTCATGTGAATTTCAAGCATTTATTATAAAAAATTTAGACAATAATACCTTTACATAAATGCTTTCTATACTTTACCAAATACAAGAAAGAAAATTTGACAAAAAATTTAGTTTTCCACCTCTATGAAAAAGATAAGGGAATTAATTTCCCTTCCGTGAACTAAACGAGGCCTAAAAGCATCATTTTATCTGTGGAAAAGAAAATTAATTCTCTTATTTATTTTATGAAAGTATAAAACTAAAGTTCTTATCAAATTTTTTTTCTTGGGTTTGATAAAGTATGAAAATTATTTAGGTATGAATATTGTTGTTCAAAAATTTTATAATGAATGTTAGAAAATTACAAGGAAAAATCAATCACATAAGTTTTGAGAGAAATGACTTTATCTTCTGTGAGGAAAGTGTTTTCGGAATTTGTACTTACCAAATAAAGAAAAAGAAAGACTTTCCTTCCCTGAGTGCTCAAATTCGTAAACTAAACGAGGCCAAAGGGTGTGTTGAACGTGCTGAATTAGAGAGCCGAAAAGGATTATTTAATCTCATTCGAACAAGATAAAATAATCCCACCTCTTAGGTGGGATTTGTTAATCCATCTTTCAGTGGAATAAGAAAGTTAAGTGGGATAAATAATTCGTTCGGATATCAAATTAATCCTGACGAACACCAAACATAAGATAGGATAAAGTTATCATTTTGCTCAGCTGTACTCATTCCATCTTTCCTTTTGTAACTGTGGTTTGACCTGTATGATAGGAGAGTGGGATAGGATAACTTTATTTTATCTTATATTTAGTGTTCGCCAGGATTAAATATTCAAGCAGATTATTTATCTTATTAGGATGCGTTTGGCGTGCCGGATAAGAGGTATGATAGGATAGAATAAAAATCGGATAGGATAAGAGTCGAAATTAGTCAGATATGAATTATGTGAGATATGATAAGAAAATAATAAGTCGGATAAGAATTAAATGGGATAGGACAGGATAAGGACTAGTCGGATAAAGATTTAATAAACTTTGCATTGGGTTAACTACACTTTAGTACATTATACTTGCCACTTGGTTTCATTTTGGGCAATCTACATTTTTTATCGTAAAAAAGGTAGCAAACTTTATGTTTGGTTCTGTTTTAGTCACAGCTCTTAACACCGTTTCATATCTGTTAACTGAAATCTGACGTGGCACTAGTTTATATTAGTTAGCTTTTATATATTCCATGCGAGCAATCCACATAAACCCTAAATCTTCATTTCTCTCTCATCACCCTCTTCACCATCCGATTCATATATTTGTATTCATATATTCGTTTCTCTTTCATCACCCTCTTCACCATCCGATTCGTATATTCGTTTCTCTTTCATCACCCTCTTCACCATCCAATTCATATATTTGTTTCTCTCTCATCGCCCTTTTCACCATCTTTTTCCTTTAGTACATTAACCTAGGCCACTTTAGTCGAACCAAGTGCACCACCCTCAGGTGCACCCCACAAACCCAGGTCCTTTTCATATCTTTGTTTCGCTCTCCTTTTTTTCCCCATCAATCCACTCTCTCTACATGAACCAAACAAAACCTTAGTCCTCCAATGAAAAACGGGCGACCTACTTCTTCCACTTTGCCTCCATCATCGCTTTCCTCAACTCCCAAACTCGCATCATCACAGCCGATATCTCCTCCGGCATCATCACTGGTCACGTCTACAACCATGCCTCCGGCTATCCCACTCTCTCCATCAACGACCTATCATCCGCCTTGCGAATTGTAGTGTCGAACGGAGAATTCAACAAGTTAATCATCAAGTGGGGACTTCGATGTTCAAAACCTACCATATGGATATCACGTGATTTTTGTGCTGAGTTGGACATCTGACTGGGCGACTACGTGGACAGTTAAATTATTTAATATGTCTAATGAATTGCCATGTAGGATGATAACTAATAGAATTGAAACAGTGTTAATGAGTGTGACCAAAATGGAACCAAATAGAAAATTTACTGCCTTTTTTACAACAAAAAAAATAGATTGCCTAAAATGAAACAAAGTGGCAAGTACAATGTACAAAAGTGTAGTTAACCTTTTTGCATTTGATGGAGTTTTGGATTACAAGTCTAGATATTATATAATACAACTTGCTTTTCTTTTAAAAATATATGCAATTTTAATTGTTGTCTACAAATTTATTTTTTTAACTAATGCAATTATCCTATTTATAAATAAGTTTCGTAAAAATTTCTTTCGGTAAAAAACTTCTATATTACATACAATATTTACAAACTAGGCATTAAGTACAGTTTTAAATTCTAATGTTACCCTTTTTTTCTAAAATTAAAGTCTCTTACAAATACTTTCATTTAATAAAAAATAAATAAAAATACCATATTATACAAGAAATTAATTTTATTAGTTGAGTTATTGTGATTTTGGGTGGTTGAAAATTTTCATTAATAAATTTGATTATTTAAAAAGTGTAAAGAAAAAGATCAAAAAAAAATTAATTAAAAATTAATTTTTATATTCATTTTGTTATCTGGCACCCATGGAATAACATAATACCACCTATAGGGGTGGTATATATTTATCCGGTTCTAAAGGAATAAAATAATAATTAATCATGAGTACAATCCAATCGCGTGTTGCACCAAACGCGGGATAGGATTAAAATATCATATTCACCCTTACGCCAAACACATAATAGGATTTATTTATCCTATCATTTTCGACAACAAATACCGGATATGATTAATTAATCCAATCATGTTTCTAATCCCGCACAACAAACATACCTTTAAAGTTTCTTATTTCACCAAGAGGGGGATTCGTTGGATTAACGAATCCCCCTAAGAGGAGGGATTGTTTTTTCCTCTTAATATGAGATTAAATAATTATATCAACTCTTTAATTCAGTGCATCAAACACACCCAAATGGTATTTTAGTGTACCGGGATTCGAATATCGTCATCAACATTTTAATATGAATTAAATTTATTGATAACAAAGATGCAAATTCAAAGTAAAAACAAAAGGTTTGGATTAAAAACAATTCTTTTGAGAAATGTTCAAGAGCAACCGAGAACATTGCCTAGTGTTTGTGTAATCTAATATGATTTTTTAATAAACAAATTTTCAGTATAGTCGTTAACTAGAGTTTAAAAAAAAGTAAATGTTGTTGTAATAAATGCCTAATTGGCTTGACTAGGTCGGTATGGGCTGGTCTTGTATAAACCGAGTAAAGTCTGGATTTAGGTCACAAAACACATCTGATCAATTTTGTTTCGAATATAATATTTGTTTTCCTTTTCTACCTTTATGACACGAAACATGTCGAAGTGATGAATGACAAGATTGTGATTTTGGTATCTTTTTTATTGGCCGAGTAGTTTATTGTTTACCCATTACTAAAAAGGGTTTTTAATGAGATAACAAAGCAATAATGTTAATTAGATGAGAATATCACAACGAAAATGAAGGATTGTGTCATATATAAAGATATACTGCATCAAGTCTCGAAAAAATAAAAGAATATCAAATATTAGTACCCCAAAAGAACACCTCGAAATATACAATAATGACAAACAAACAAAACACTTCTAAATCAAGCATTTATGGATGTCATAAAAAGCTGGCCTTTCATAGCCTTGAAAATCTCCACTTTTAAAAACAGATCTATTAGCACTCTGATCCATTCTTCTTGAGGAAGATCCTACATCTCGAAGGGAGAATAAAAACTCTAGACGAAAATCTCATAAATTAAAAAATTAGTATGAAGTCTCGAATTTAAGGTTGCGTTTGTTTTGTTGTCTAAATCTGAAACTAAATATTAGTTCTGAAATCTAAAAACTTCTTCTTAAAAATTTGTTTGCTTTTTGTTTGAATGTCACATCTAAACATACGTGGTTTGTTTGAAATATTACATTTGAATGCTGAATGAATGTAAATTATACAATTTTGCCTTCTTTTTATGTAAATTTTTAATAAATTTTTAAGAAGAAGTTTTTAGATTTCAGAACTAATATTTAGTTTCAGATTCAGACAACAAAACAAACGCAACCTTAAATTCGAGACTTCATACTAATTTTTGTTAAAAGGAGTAAGGCAAAATAGATATTTTACCTCACTAAAAATTAAGTGTTAAGCAGGCAATGTTTGTGTCGAATCTTGGATGAAGGAGGTTCTAGAGTTCTTGTTACCTCCCCTCTAATTTGACTTTTTTTAGTTTTGTTAGTTTATGTTTTCTTATTAAAATAAAATAAAAATGTTAAGTGTTTCTGTTAAAGGGTTGTTTGTTTGAGGATTTGAAGTCTGAATTTTAGTGCATTATGATTTCAGATGTTACCAGAGTTGTTTGTTTTACTAAAATATTCATATCAGAATCATTAAATTCCCTTGGGATGGTTTAGAGGTGTTATTAGGTCTGAATTTGTTTATTCCCTATGAGTGGTTCAAAGGTGTTGTTAGGTCTGAATTTGTTTATTCCCTCTACATGGAAGCATAATTTCAAAATTGCCCCCTTGGATCTTTACAAGTGGCCTATCATTAATAAGAGAAAAGAGGAAACCAACCAACTAACATTAAGGATTATATGTATATATGGATAAATGAATGTGTTTGGAGAGAGAATAAGGTAAATATGGGTATGGAGTGTGCGGGGATTAGTGGTGAGAAAGGAAGATGTTAGTGGTCACAGAGGAATATGAAGTTAATAGTGAGAAAGAAGAGGAAGCCGGCAACGACGAATGAAGGTGGTGACTGTAATACTCCGTAGTTTAATTTTTAGTTTAAGTATTGTTTAAAGCATGTTTTAGTTAAGTCTTGGGGTAGAAAACAATAATTAATGAAATTTCGGGAGCCATGATCGATCATGGAATCGTATCTCTTTGGAGTTGGCAATTTTATTAACCATAATTTATCATGGTGAGATCGACCATGATTGATAAAGGGTATATATAAAACAGGGTTTGCCTTTTTAACCTGTTTGATTTGGGATATATATATATATATATATATATGTATATATTCACCCATTTTGGCTGTGGAAGAAGCATATAAATTGGAAAAATTCCAGAAAGTGGGATAAAGGTGAAAACTAAAGGAAAATTGGAAAGAATTGAGAAATCATGGTGAATATGGAAGATTGAGCAAGAATTTGAACATAAATCATCATCATCATCATCATCATCATCATCATCATCATCATCATCATCATCATCTTTATTCCATTTAGATTTGGGGTTTGTTTAAAGAAATGCTTTGGATTTGTAGGCCAATTAACCAAACTGCATTTGTAGCTTGAAATTATTTACGTAAAGGTTTAAATTGGTTTTTTCTAAGTCAATTTGTTGGAATTATTGAAATTATATATGTTTCAATCCATGCATGCTATGAATTGAGTTAATATAGCTACATGCAAGCTTAATTTGACAAGATATTCACTTAGTTTGGTATGATATGTCAAATTTCAAGGAATTTCATTTGTTTTTGTTATTGCATATGAGAAATTAAGTTTATAAGTCATATGCATAATTTGATTGTTAAGGAACTTCCATCTAATATGATAATTAAGATTCATACATAAGTAAAATTAAATAATGAAACTTAATTTTTGAAGAAATATCATATGAAAAGTTCTTGTATATTGTGATTTTATTATAAAATTGTAAATCATTAAGATTAAAATGAAAGATTAGCATATTAATAGATATGCATGCATGAATATGATCACATGGTTGTTATAATTGTGTTAATTGTAAGACTACTCAAGACAAAAGGTCTCGTAGACAAAACTTATTGTTAAATTATAAGTAATGAAAGAATACAAAGATTCTTCCATTTTATATTTAAGTGCTTAAATTCACTCATTAAGAGTTTTGTATATTCAAACCTTATTATAATTCTCTCATTACTTGAAATTCAAGTTTAAGTGGTAAAGATTGAGTAACTATCACAAGAATATAGTATTGCTTGGTGCATGCATTGACATTTGCATAAACAAGTTTTGTACGTTAACTTGACGGGTCTGACCTTGGTGTGTTCTCGGTTATCTGAAATCATAGAGCACAAGCTTATATATATGGTTCATATCTCGCGTTGGAATCTTTATAGAGAATAAAATTGTATTAAATCCACTCGATACAAATTGAAATGTATTGTCAAATTGGGATGCTTCTTGGGTCATTGGAAGTTGTTTCTCAATAATGACATGTGATGAGATATATCTTCATGTGGTGGGTTGTTCTTGCTGATATAAAATAAGTAGGGCTTGGTGTTATTGGCTTAAAAATCTCTAAACCTCCAGAAGATAGTAAAAAGGGCAGTTTGGAGCCCGCAGTGGGTAGCTCAGAAATCTAAACTCGGCAAGACATTTATGACATGTAATATATTCATAAAAATATCGTGATTTGTCTATATATTATCTTGGTAATCGCTTCATGGATTCATTATTCTTATTGCGGTGGATATAATTATTATCACTTCTCCGTCCTACCGAGAAGGCAAATCATTTTATATATGATGTAGGCTACTTGTTATTTAAATAGCGTTGGATTCTGAATCTCTTGCAAAATGGTTTGACTTGACAG
Source organism: Lonicera japonica (assembly GCA_021464415.1). Classification (NCBI taxonomy): domain Eukaryota; kingdom Viridiplantae; phylum Streptophyta; class Magnoliopsida; order Dipsacales; family Caprifoliaceae; genus Lonicera; species Lonicera japonica. The sequence goes on from CM038470.1 coordinate 52,726,373, forward strand.
CCACAATACAAGTGATATTGCATAAGCATTGCATGCATTTGCACAATGTACCTTGCAATTCTAAATAAAAATTTTATTGGAGACAAAAGCAGGTAAAAGTATAATATTTGGAATACATGAGAGAATATTTTATTTTATGTTCACAAATAAAAATGAGATATGTGTAACTTGTATTAATTGGTTATAATATATTATATTGGCCCCTAACTCCCTACTAAGCAATAGGCTCACCCATATTTTTATGAAAGATCTTTTAGGTATTGGCAGCCTTATTAGATATCTAGTGTTGGGTTTGGGATGCATTAGAGAATATATGATACCGATGTACATCATTGTAAATAATTGTAAATATTAAGGCTAACCACGGATAGCCTAATGTAGTATTTATGTGGTAATTAAGTTTGAATTTACCAGCTTTAATGTATAACTAAGTTGTATGATATTTGTGTTGTGAAGATTAAAAATTGAATAACATAGTGGACTTGAAAACATGTGTCTATAATGTGATGACAAGATTTTTGTACATTTTATATAACAACTTGTCGTACCTAAAGTTTACGACGGGTTAGTAATACCTCTTACTTTAATTGCATGGTTTGATTATGTTAATTAAGTGAAGGGTGTTACAATACCGATCGTGGCTCTTAAATTAAAACAACATATCAATCAAATTAAATAATATATATATATATATATATATTGCAGTTCTCTACCGAAAGCACATGTAATAATTAACATGATAACAATTTTGAATAGTAAAAAATACTATTCATGAATAGTACCCACCGAAATCAGTATTGAAATAGTAAAATTTGCTTTTACTATTTCAAAAAATCACTATTCATTTATGGTAAAAAAAACTTTACTATTCACAATGAGTCAAAAGTTACTTAATTAAGCCCTGCTTGATTCTACGATTCAACTTTGAATCCAATTATAAAGGAGAATAGCATTGAAGGTATCATGCAAGTCTTACCCACTTCACAAGAAGAAATTCTCCACTTCAGAGTTTTATTCTCTTGTATTCATATATTAGTAAATTTTATTTGTAATTTTAAAGTCATGCTTCATGCAATCAATTCAAATTTATCAGAGTAATTTTCATAATAAGTAAATTCTTTTATTTAATCTCTTATTTTATAATTCTAAATAAATCATTTAATCACTATATGAAAAATTGTAAGAGTATTTGTTACTATCTACGTACTCTTACAATTTTCATATAGTGACTAAATGATTAATTTAGAATTACAAAATAAGTGATTAAATAAAAAAAATATTTAAAATAAAAATTACTCAGATAAATCTGAATTGACTGCATGAATCATGATTTTAAAATTATAAATAAAAATTTATTGATATCTGATACAAGAGAATAAAATTCTAAAGTAGAGAATTTATTCTTATTAAGATGGCGTGAGACCTCCTTAATATTAGGGGTATTTTCGTTTTGGTTCGGGGTAAGAATTAGGTAGATCTAAACCCAAAATGAAAATGAAAATTTAGTTTCGGTTAATATCAGTTTTTAAATCTTTGAAACCCAGACCCGAACCAAACTTTTAGTTCAATTTTATTCGGTTTTGATGTATCTTTTTTTCAAAAAATTCAATGTAATATTTATAAGCATTACAAATAAAAAACAGAAAAATCAAAATAGTTTAAAAAATAATTTTTAAAACAATTTAAAAAAGGTTTAAAAATTCAATTTAAAAAGCAGTATTTAAAACAAATTTTTAAAATAGTTAATTTTTTTATTTTTTTTAAAGAACAATTTTAGAAAAAAATGTTCATAACATACACAAGCAGTTTAAAGTAGTATTTGGTTGATAGTTTGGGGAAATAAAAAAATATATATACATAAAATAACATTTTTTTGTGTTTAGTGGTTATTTTCGATTCGGTTTTAGACTAGTCAGACCTAAACTGAACCTCTTCAGATTCAATTAGGTTTTCTTTTGGTTCAATTATTTTTGGCTTTCGGATTCATTTAGTATAGACGTTAAGTTTTCGGGTTAATCACAACACCCCTACTTAATATATAAGTTGGAGTGTATTGATATTTCACATGAAAATACATAGAGAGAAAAATAATATAAGGATTGTAGAGAGAGAAACCATGGCGCTTTGGGAATGGGTTGCAGCTACAAATTGCTTAGGGAATGGAGCAGTGGGGAAAATGAGGAAGCCGAGAGGAGTAAAGCTATCAAATTTAAAATGGTCTAATTAATATATTTAATATTAATTTAAATATTTTATTTAAACATAAAATAAACATATTTTTTAGATTCAATTTTCAAATTTTATAATCATGTTTTAGTGATCAGATGATATTCAAACAACATAATAATTTTAAAAGATAAATTAAATGTTTAAATCTAAATTTTAAAACATCTTAAATCTAAATAAATAGTCCATTTAGGCCTCGTTTGGTTCACGGAAAGGAAATCGATTCCCTTATCTTTCCCATGGAGGTGGGAAAGTAAATTTCCTGTCAAATTTCCTTTCTTGTGTTTGGTAAACCATGGAAAGTATTTAGGAAAGAGTATTATTGTCTAAAATTTGTGTAATAAATGCTTGGAAAATCACATGGGAAAATCAATCCCATGTGTTTTGGGAGGAATGGTTTTACCCCCTACTTTCCCCTCTCTCGGGAAAGTGTTTCCGGAATTTGTGCTTACCAAACAAAGGAAATGAACGACTTTCCTTTCCCGAGTACTAAAATCCGTGAACCAAACGAGGCCTTAGAGTTCATATTTCGAAACAAGCTGTCCTAAACATATTAAATTTTTTTTATTACCTAAGATCATCTCTACCAATAAGGAGAAATGATAAAAATAACATAATTTGGGATCTAAAATAGTAAGCGATTGCTATATTTAATAACAGAAAATCATTTACTATAAGTAATGGATTGTGACTTTTCATAGTCAATGCACAAAACATGGGCCTTTCTATTTATTTTTTTTTTAAAAAAATGTTATAGAAAATATATAAAATATCGGCCGTGAGTTTTTCCATCCATTTTACCTTCTTCTTTATTTTTTTTAGTGTAAATAAAATTAAAATAATAAATTAAATCTACATTTTTAATCTATTTTTGTAGCTTTATGCTGCTGCAGATGGTTTTGTACTTTTTTTTTAAGAAGATTTTAGTGTCAACATTTCATTCAACAAAGGTCCAAAATATCTCAAGCACAGGGGGTTAAGTTCAAGTGTTAAACCGTTATATCCTCTCACACTACCATAATGTCAAACACCTAAAAACTCTACGGCCAAAAACCAGAGAGACATGTTCCTCGCTCATCTCCCAAGATTCTCTCTCCCAATCCCCCAATCTTCTTCTTCTCTATACACCCACTTCTTCCTCTCTCCAACCCCCAAATTCCTCACATTCATCTCCACACCCAAATCCAAACCCACCCACTTCCCCAACTTTTCTTCAACACCCACCATCATTCTCACACACCCAGATGAAAAAGAGACCCAACTCGAGATTTCCATCGATAAACTTTTTGTTCCACCTGACACAGACATTTCGTCGAACACCTTGAGTCCACTCAGTACAAGAATCTTGAAGGGGTCGAATATAGTGCTGAGTAAGTATGCTAGAGATGCTCAGGTGGATCAAGCTGAGTTTGTCAAGAGTAGTGTGAAGACCGAGGAGTGTCCCTCTGATGGATTGCCTGAGTTTGCTCTTGTGGGGAGGTCTAATGTTGGCAAATCTTCTTTGCTTAATTCTCTTGTGAGGAGGAAGAAACTTGCCCTAACTTCAAAAAAGCCTGGTAATTTCACTATGAACGTGTTTTAGTTTCACTATAATCTTTGTTTGTGATTGAATTTAAATACCTACGGGTAGTCGCGTAGACACACTCTGTGTGCGCGCAATATGATACTTAGTAATTCTTCACATTTAGAACATCTAATGACATTTAGTCCAGTGGTAAGTGAATGGGCTCTTCACGCTGAATGTCGTTAGTTTAAATCCCCTTCATTATAGTAATTTTTAGCCCGAGATAGGTAATTCGGTGATTTTGTGTACATACCAAACCCCTCCAATGTGTTAAATATATCGATAGATAGAAGAAACATATTTTATAATAATTCCTGGGGCTAGAGGGATAATTTGGTAATTTTTTATGCATACAAAACTCTTCAATGTGTTTAAATTCACTATAACCTCTGGTTGTGATTGAATTTAGATACCTTATGATATCCCTGGATCCTTAAGTGTTTTTTTTTTTGGAGTGTTTGGGGGGGGGGGGGGGGTTGGGGGTGTGTGGCAGGGAGGAAAGCAGATGATTCTTTAGTTTAAATGTATAAACACATGAGCTTACAGCTCAATTGTAAGCGCACCCCTGTCACAGGCAATGTAGTAGTACACAGGAGCGAGTTGATAGGAAGACTACCCATTTATGGAGCTCACTACTACAATTTCCAAATAAAAATTCGCTTAACTCCTCTACTAGATTTCTCAAAAAAAATAAAAAAGAGGAAAATTTATAAGGCAGAGGTTGATTGTACGTATAAGGTGGCTGTATATATACGTAAGTAGATTCAGTTTGGATTACCAAATAGTTGGACATAAGTTTGTGAAGGAGCAGAAGTTGAGAAGTTGCTCTGATAATCTTTGATTGTTTTGTGAGGTGTGGCTATCTGTGAGACTCGACATACATATCTTGTAAAGAAGGAGAATTTAGGAAACACTTTCTTTAAGATTTGATGCCAAATTTCATATTGGACAGATTTTTTGTTTAGGAGGATGTTTATTGTTGGTTTTGAGGGAAAAGTTAACACAAATATTGTGGTCGAATGTTTTAAAAGTATAGAGATTTGGGCCTTAATTAGGAAAGATAAATGGGATAGTGTTTTTGTTCTATCGGGTTCAATGAACTCTAATTATAACTTGGGCTAGCCATTTTAGGGGAGAACCCAAGTGGTTACTTATGGTATCAGAGTCCATTACCATGTGGATGTGTGGTAATTCTGTGTTTTGAGGTTGAGAACAAGCTGGAACTGTCGGTGGTGGAAGAACCCGGGTGGGTACATATTGTATCAAAGGCAAACCCAACCTAGGCCCATTACCATGTGGATGTGTGATAATTGTGTGTTTTGAGGTTGACAACGAGCCAGAATTTTTGGTGTGTGAGTGCCCCCGCCCCCCAATAATGACTTTAGGGCCTTAACAGTGGGAGTCTTTAACATCTCACATCCGGTAGCGTAATAGGGAGATCCTTGGTATATATGTGGGTTCAATGAACTTATATTACAACTTGTGGTAGCCATTTTGGGGAGAGCCCGGGTGGTTAAAGTTCCTCTTTGACTTTGGTACTTTTTAAGGAAAAAGTAGTTTGAACCTAATCAATGGTCAAGAATACAACTTATTTTCTATTGTGAGAGTTGCATTGGTTATGTATTTGTGTCCGTAAAAAGAAATGGGACAGTCAATTTGAGAAGTTCCAAAAAGGGAAAGTGGGACTATCAATTTGAGACAGAAGAACTAATGTTTGTTGTTTTATGTATTTTGGTATTTTAGGATTGAGGTTGGTGCAATGAATGATTAGACTTACTAGGTAGGGCTTTTACAGTGACCAAGGATGGAAATTCATCACACTAATATTCTCATCGGCATCAGGCTGAGTTTCAAAGTTACACCACAGATCAATTGCCATTTAGGTGCTGGGCAAAAGTGAGATAATTACGAAGGTTTGTGTTTTGGTTAGGGTATTAGAGCATCCACAACAGTTTGTTGTATGATAGGATAGAATAGGTTAAAATTATACTACTTACTCTGTGATGTTAGTAGTAGTAAGCTAAGGAAAAGGACTAACCGAAAATCTGGTATCCGGGCTGAACACGGCAGAAGAGTTAACCGGAAACAAGGAGAAACAACAACCAGAGAGCAGATGACTGGCTCGGCTCTGAAAAGGACCTCCTTTTAACTAATGAGTGGAGAAAATGTTGAATATTTTGATGAAATTTGGTGGATATGGTATCATCTTCACCAAAATTTAATCAAAAGATAGTAGGTGAACTGATGGCCTTTGAAATTTTAGATGACTATCTCATCCACTTCCCAATTGAATTTTTTGGTGAAATTTGCGGAGATGGTCCACTCATCATGATGATCCTCTCTATCAAATTTCATCAAAGAAATCCAAATATTTACCCCCTCAGAGCCACGTTGTATATATATATCTGATAACTTTGGGAAGTTGAATGAACTTTTGATTTTGGACCAGAGGGGAAGTACTTGAGAGTAATATTAGTAAAATTGTGCACGTGAGACGCTCTCTAGTTTCTCAAATAAACTTATCTACTTATCCTGTTGACCATAGGATTTGATTTCAAATTCTGTTTATCTAAGCTGATATGTCAGTAATATTTCTGGAGAATTCAACCAAACTTTTCTTCAACAATTATTCGTTATTTCTGCTCAGCGCGTGATAAGAATCTGAGACGTATATGTGTGTTTGTTTGTCTATTTGCAGGAAAAACACAATGCATTAACCATTTTCGAATCAATGACAGTTGGTTCCTAGTGGATTTGCCTGGATATGGGTAATTTCCATTATTCTTACGTTTGTCATTTTGAGATTATTTAGGATGTACACATGGCTACTTTAACACTCCTTCCATCCCATAAGAGGTCACTTTCCTTTCCAGAACATAATAAACGTATCAAAACTCATGTTTGGAAATAAGTTTTGTTATGAACTATTGATTGTGATGAAAATAGCCCATTCTTGAAAATCGTGAAAGTCAAAGATGGACTCTTAGTAAGGGACAGAGGGAGTACAATTAGGAAGCTAGTCAAATCTCATACATAATAAATGCTTGAATCTACAAATAAGGAAATGGGATCAGCCATAATAAATACCTAAATTTACTTGATCCCTTGATTATTGGATGTACATTAGACACCTAATGACACCTAATAATAATAACAAAATAATGATATTCCAACGCTATCCCACAAATTGAAAGAGATGTTCAGCCAAAATCACTTTGCACTGTTATATGATGCTCCTTTGTTGAAAATTCTGCCTAACATGTTGCATGGTGGTGTTTTGATTATATATTCAATGTTTCTTCTTTTCATATATATGTTTCGCTATGTGAAATGAAGTGTAATCAACCCCAAGGTGTTACCTCAGCGGTAAGGGTGTACTTGGGATTGTGTGGTTAGGCACACGATCTCTGGTTCGATTGATAATCGCTAGGGACTCGTGGATTAGTTGGGGTGGGGCCCAAATCCCCAGAAAAATAAAAATAAAAAATTAAGTGTAATCTATGCAACCGACTTCTTTTTTTTTTTAAAGTAAATTTAAATATTCTCATTGAAACCAACAACTCTACATATTTGGTGGTACATTGGACAGGTATGCATCTGCACCACGAGATCTTCGAACAGATTGGGACAAGTTTACTAAAGATTATTTTCTGAATCGACCAACTTTAGTGTCGGTATTTCTTCTCATCGATGCTAGCATTCCTACCAAACCAATTGATCTCGAATATGCAAGATGGCTGGGTCAAAATCAGGTATATGTTTTCCCTTCTGTTTCTCAAGAAGATTTGATATTAAGCGTGTTCGCTCTTTTATCAATGCAATTTCCATGCATTTTGTTGGTTTAATGGAAAAGAATTATAATTCCTTGGATACCATTTTTACATATAACTAATTTTAAATGAAAAACAAGCACATAAATGGGAGTGGTTTTGGATTCCATGGAGTAGAAGAAAATTAGACTGAAAAACAGGTACCACTGAAATTGTTTGTGCTCAGAGAGGAAAACATAAAATAATAGGCATTTTCATGGAAAAGAGGTGGAGTCAAACATTGTGAAAGTATCTAGGATTGAACTAGTTTCATGAATGACAATTTTTATCCCTTATTTCGAGTTGCTCCATTAGCTCTTAGGGTGTGTTTGATTGGTTTACATAAGAAGTTTTTGAATTCCTTGGAAATTCTTTCCCTGGAAAACAAAACCTTGGTGTGTTTGATTGCAAAGTTTGAAAATGATTGAAAGAACTAATTTTTATGAGAAGTTGGAAAATGAGATGATTGATTTGGTGAAATGTTCTATTACTTTCTTGGTTTCCCATGGAATCCAATCTTTTGGGTGGTGGTGGTTAGTAAAACTTTTCCAAGAAAAATAAGGAAAAAAGTGGAGAACCCCAAACCACTCATCTCTTTTTCCAACTTCTCATAAATATTGCTCCTTCCATTTCAAATTGACAGTACCATTTCGTTCATGGGACATAATCATTGTACCAATCTCACAGTATAAAAGTAGTTCTATGATCCTTAACCATGGATTAGTTTGAAATTAGTGTTTCCTTAAAAAGTAGCGAAGTCAAAGTGGGACTATCTTTTCGAGACATAGGGAGTAATTGTTTTTCCAATCATTTTCCAACTTTGCAATCAAATGGACCATTTGGGGAGGAGGTAGTGGAAAATGGACACATTTAACAAAAAAAAAATTGTTCCATCGAAATTAATTCCTTTTGAAAATTAATGCAATTAGAAACCACTGAAGATGGAAAACATAAAATCTTGGGGAATTTAAATTTCTATGAAGAAAGATGTACAATGAAAACACTTTTGTTGAAAAAAGCTAATTTTCTCCTAAGACGAGTTCTGAAATTATGCATTTCTTTTTTTCCTCTCAGATTCCCATGACATTGATTTTTACAAAATGCGACAAGCGAAAAAAGAAAAAGAATGGAGGAAAACCGGCAGAAGAAAACGTGAAAGATTTTCAAGAGTCGATAAGGGACTTCTTCCAAACGGTGCCACCTTGGATTATGACTAGCAGTGTTACCAATCAAGGCCGAGATGAGATACTTTTGCACATGTCTCAGCTTCGCAACTACTGGCTCAAGCATTAGCATTAACTAAAATACCTTTATCTTCTCATTTCGTCAGGTGAATACAAATATATATATTGCAGTCTTGGCCAGATTTTACGTTTTAATTTTTAGAGATTATTTGAACTTGCTAGATTGCTAAATGCTGGTCTGAATTATTCTGTGAAAAAGTTCACAAAGCATCTGAATGTCAATTCCGTTCTTGTGTTTCTATCAAAAAAAAAAGAGAAGAAAACTCCATTCTTGTATCTTTCTTCTCTTATCATTTTGTTGTTCTTTTTTTTTGGGTAAATAGCTGAAATAGTATTAGAATCAAACAACAAAATACACTGTACAAGGGGCATTCCCTAGGTCAATACCATAATACTCTCGAATTAACCTATGCCCAAACAATAAAACTCGAGAAAAATTCCTTTCGGGAATTTCTACGAACACTTGGTGTGTGGAAAACAACCAAAATTAGGATGAAATAATTGATAATCCAATAACATAATAAGATGCAATAACAATAAAATTATGGATTACTAACAAAGCAAAAGAAAATTGAGAAGTATGCATCTGGTAAGTTTAGCGAGCTTCCGTTAATTGTCGTGTCTTTAAATCTTCAATTCGACTCAAACAATTACAATGGAAAGAGTGTTTTAATGTGAGAAGAAAACTCCGGGATAACGCGATTAACCTTTGGATCTTCCATGTGAAAGGGTATAAACCTTTTATTAAGAAATCAAGAATTACACACTCAAATCTCTCGATAAATCCCTCTCTATCAATTGGACAAACCCCAAATCGATGCCTTCTCACACCCTAGCTAGACCTTCACAAGAGCTCTCTCAATTGTGAAAAACCTGAACCCCGTTTTCTCTCTTTCCAATTTTATGTAAATAGAATAAAAGCCTTCCTATTTATACTTGAGTGCAAATGGGCCAAAAAAATGAGCTGGGCCCATAGGCAACTCGATCTAACATTTTTTATGTTGGGATCGAGCCATTCATTTCTGGTGAGCAAACCAAAATTTGCCACCATGCGTCTCGACCCAACAATTTTATGCTTGGGTTAGACTGCTCCTTTCCAAAATTGAGTAGCCAAAACACAACAATCTCTACCTTGGCAAGTCATCTCAAGGACTAAATCATAGTTGGTTCCAAATGGGTATTTAGGAAGAATGAAGCAATCAACAGAGATGAAGCAACAAAGGACAAGGCACTGCTAGTAGCGAAGGAGTTTTCACAAAAGGAGGGAATTGATTATGATGAGATCTTTTCTCCCGTTGTGAGACATACTTCGATATGGTTGTTATTAGCTATGGTAGCTCAGTTTGATTTGAAGCTTGAGCAAATGGATATAAAGACCGACTTTTCTTCATGGTGACTTAAAGGAAACTATTTGCATGGCGCAGTCGGAAGGATTCAAGGAAATGGGCAAGGAAAAGTATGTGTGCTGACTCAATAAATCCTTGTATGGGCTTAAGCAATTCCCAAGACAATAGTTCTTACAGTTTGATTCCTTTATGTTGCGGATTGATTATCGGTGGTGTGATGGTAACCATTGTGCCTATGTTTAGACTTTTGATAATGGCTTGTTCATTTTGTTAATACTTTATGTAGACGATATGCTTATTACGTGTCAGGATATGTTAAAGGTGAAAAAGCTTAAGGAAAGCATTAGGCAGGGAGTTTGACATGAAGGATCTTGGGGCCGTACAAACGATCCTTGGTATGGAGATTCGGAGAGAGAAGTGGTAATTTGTGACTTCCGTGAAAAAGTATATTTCTCATATTCTTGAGAAATTCAATATGTCGAATGCCAAGTTGGTTTTTACTCCATTAGTTTCACATTTTGCTTTGTCTGCAAAGTATTTATCTCTTGATGATTATGCTGTGATGTCGACAACAAGTCCTTTCTTAATGATGTTGTGATGTTGACAACACTGTATGCTTGTGCGTTTAGCTGTCTCATGTATGCCATACTTTGTACAAGGCCGGATTTTGCTTACGCAGGTAATGGTTGGTAGATACATGTTGAATCCAATGAAACGGCGTTGGAAAGTTGTCAAGTGGGTTCAACGGTATTTGCAGGGTACCAAGTCCATGGGTATTGTGTTCACCATTGCGAGTGGGCCAATTTCGTGGAGGTCTATGTTACAAGCAACAAGTGCCTTGTCCACGACAAATGGTATATGGCACTCACGAAAGCAGTTTGGTTGAAGGATTTGGTAAATGAGTTAGGTTTGAAGCAAGAAATTGTTATTTGGTGCACTAAAGTGCTGTGTATTTGGCTAAGATTCAGGTGTACCACACTTGTACAAACCATATTAATGTGCCGTACCACAAGGTATTTGATTGGGTTAATTCCGACAAAGTCATAATAGAGAAAGTACACAAGGATTAAAATGCGGCAAACATGCTCACGTCACCAGTTACTTCGGAGAAGTTTAGGCATTGCCTAAGTCTTCTTAATCTCAATTTATGTAGAAGATGGAGAGTGCGTTCTTGGTGGACGGCAGGATGGCCCCCAAGAGGTTGCATGGTTTTATCCCGAGGTTGGAGTTGCAAAGATTTAGGTTGCCTTGACATGACTCGCTAAGGTAGAGATTGTTGTGATTGGCTCCTCATATTCAAAAGGAGCTGCTCAACCCAAGCAATTTTTTGTTGGATTGAGACGCGTGGTAGTTGGTCACTGAAATGACTGACTTGATCCTAGCTCAAAATTATTGGGTCAGATTGCCTATGGGCTCAACTCGTTTATTAGGCACATTTTTGCACTTTAAGTATACATAGGTTGGTTTTTATTCTATTTTGGAAGAGTTGTAAATAGAGAAAACGGGATTGCTTATTTTCACAATTGAGGGAGTTCTTGTCAAGGTCTAGCTAGGGTTTGTCCAATTGATCTAGAGAGGGTTTATTAAGAGATTGAGTGTGTAATCCTTGGCTTCTTAATAAAAGGTATCTTCCTTGTCAAGTGGAAGGTCAGAAGGACAAATACATTATTCTAGTGTGTTTTCTTCTCCAATTTACTTTCCAATTCTCATTTGCTTAGTTGGAATTCATAGTTCTATCGTAATTGCATCTTAGTATATTGTTGGATTGCCAAATTATTGATCCTAATTGCTTGGTTGATTTCCTCGCGACAAGTGTTTGCGGAAATTCTCGACTTTTATTGTTGAATTGGGCATATAGATTAATTTGCTTAGTTCACAACAAAAGCCACCTAAGCACCAAACTTCTCAAGTTCTGAGCCTGTCAAAACAAACCTCCTCAACACAGCATCAATGTGTGTGAGAATCTTTTTCAGGCAAAATAAAAACACTACTCCAATATGCTTGTACACTATGAAGCACTGCAATTGCAAGTTGGACCCTCCTTGCATAGCTCAAAGCCTTGGTTTTGGTTCAATCCTAAAATGGTCAAATTCACACCAGAGGTCTGTTATAGTTCTTGTCAAGAGTTCTAATTATAAGTCAATGAAGCTCAAACTTTCTTTGTGAAATTACCATTTTGGGTTTGAGGAATGAACAAAAACTCGAACCAAACGAGCAGTAGATGTCTAGCTTTGAACTCTATTAAGGATACTCCTCTTTACCCCTCACAATCTCTAACCCTCAACCTTGTAGAGATTAAAGGCATTCCAAGGTATGTAACTGGCAGCTCCTTGATCTCCATATTCACAAGTTGGCTCAACTCTCTTTAACATCATCTGATACCCCAGTTACAAACATGTGATGTTTATGTAGATTAGGCTTTAAACCCGATTTGTTCCAAAGTCATCAAGAAGCTTTTTAAAAATTTGAAGAGAAGCAGCAGTTGCCCCACACAACAAGAATAGATCATGGAAAGTAAAATCTGCACGCACTGTCCCAAATTTATGAGTAAATATTGGACCTTTTGCACTTTTTGGGAAAACAAAAATGTTAACATAGATCATGTGTTAGAAAAAAGAATAAAAAAATGTAAATAAAGTGTCAATTAGCTTATCTTGAGATATGTTACATTGATTAATGTCTCGAAAGGAACAATGGGATTCTTAGTTCTGGAAACTGGGTGTGAGCAAAACAGAATCATAGAGATTATACATTAAGACCATGGCCCCCATTTCCTAATGTCGGTGGTCAGTAGTGATATTAGCGGCGATCCAAAGCCCGTGATTAGTATTTGGAATTCTTAACACGATCCCTCAAAATCTCACATGAATTTAGAGGATTTTGATGTAGTCTGTATAGTTCATATCATTAACATGTTAGATCCCCCAAATTGGCTTATGCGAAAATGTGAAAATGATCAAACGTAAATATGCACAACTCCTACCCACCATACCCCATTTTGACATAACATGGCCTGTTCTACCCATGCCCATAGAACCATGGGGCAGTGGCTGCCATGTCTCTGTCCAACCAGTAAGATATTGTCTGCTTTGGACCCAAACCCGTTCTTAATAAGACTAGTGACGACACATACATCACTTCAGTTTGCCTCACCCAGTTGATGTGGGGCGTAACACCCATAGTGTGTGTCTGCTAGCATCTACTGCAGCCACGCATAAGACATACAACAACCTACTCGCAGCACTAGAGTCGTTACAGTGGGCCTAAGGGGGTAAGCATGGGCCGAGCTCGTGACCTTTGGTTATTGTACAAACTTTTACTGTTACAATAATAATTAGAAAGTGTAAATATGACTCAAGATGTGTTAATGTATTTGTGACAGGTTTGGGACATCACGGAAGATGCTGATAAATGCCATGAGAGGAGTCACAAAGCAAAGCAGAATTCAACAGAAGCCGTTACTGATAAGAAGCTTGTAACTTGACTTCTAGTAAAGAAAATTTTGTAGAATCCCCATGCAGAGCTCATGCTGGATTATCTACCTGTAAGTTTTGATCTTATGTGAAGGTGAAAAACTGTTTCTTTGAATCTTTGATGAATCATATCTTGTATTGTAATATATACAATTCATTCCATGAAACAAAAGTTTTTTTTTTCCCTCAAAAATACGATGGTTGGGTGGATCTAGAATCTTTTGGAGGGTGGGCTAATGTCAATATTTATTTAGGCTGGACTCACCTAAAATTGAAAACCCAACGTATTGCCGCACTTAATAAAAAAAATTAGGTTGGGTTACAGCCCAATCAGCCTGAGGCTGAATCTGCCTTCGGATGATGGCTCTAATGTGCTTTTTGCTATTCTATGTTTCATTGTCGTCTAAAATTAAGAGTTAACTTTCCTTTTTGAAACATAATTTTCTTTTTCATGAGGGAAAACGAATTTAGATTCCCCACTAGGGCAAATAAGTGTAATTCAAATATGGGTCTGGAAATAGTTTCAGGACTTTTTCTTAATAAATAAAAAATCCCAATTACGCAGTTCCCCATTTTAACGAGAAATGTTGGGTACCTTTTTCTCCATCTATATTGTTTCTCAAATTAAGGGTCGCAATTTGACATTTACACTTTATACTTTTTAGAGAATTAGGGTATACCTATGTTTGTAGGCGTAGAATAACAAAAATTATTACCAACAAAAAGCAAAAATTGTTTTTACAATTTCTTTAGTTTGAACTTGAAACAAATTTTTGTGTGAACCATTTCACCATGGTTTACCCAACAATATATAAATAGTTAGAGCACTACATAAATTAACCGGATACTCCCACCAGCAAGCATTAAATTGGTGGTACATCCATGCAAGTCGGAGTATCCGATTGATTTATCTAGTAAGTACTAAAAATATGAATGTACAACCAGTTTAATGACCCGTGGAGGGAGTATTTGAGTAATTTATGTGGTACTCTCACTATTTATATATTGTTGGGTACACCATAGTGAAATGGATCACACTAGGGGTGTTTTCGGTTTCGGTCGGAGTAAAAATTAAGTACCTCAAACCCAAATCAAATATAAAAATTCGGTTTCAGTTCGGTTTCTAAATCTTCGAAACCCAAACTCGAACCAATCTTTTCGGTTCGGTTTCGGTTCGGTTTTATTCGGTTTTGACATATTTTTTTTTCATTTTTTCTAAATCAATTTAACACAACAATGTAATATTAATAATATGTAAGAATGGTTCATATTCAAATTAAAGTCATATTTTTTTATAAATAAGGAGCAAACATATAAATACTATATTTTTATTTAGTTACAATTTTATTTGTACATTTACAAGAATAAAACACATTAAATAAAATGATGAAATATCTTACCATCATGTATGTGATAAAAAAATCTTAGCTTTGTGTAGTTAATTCAATAATAAAGGCACACGTTAATGACTTTTTTTTAAGATTATCACAATATGTAATTATTAAGGAACACATTCTTATAAAAAGCCATCTTTTTCGTATTATAATATAATTAACGTGTACCCTTAGAGTATATATATTTTTTTTCTTATACATAATTCGGTTCGGTTTGGTTTAGTTCGGTTTTGAACTAGCTTACCCCAAACCCAAACCCGAACCAAACTTTTCGGTTTCGGTTAGGTTTTCTCGTTTTCGGGTTTTTTTCGGTTCGGAATTTTACGAATCGGTCCGGATCAGTTCGGTCCGTTTGGTCGATTTTTGGATTGCCATTAACACCCCTATATCACACAAAAAAATTGTTTGAAGTCCAAACTTAAAAATTTATGAAAATGATTTTTGGTTTTTCGTAAGTAATAATTTTTTTGCTATACCATATCCTAGGTATGGGTATACCCTAATTTATAGACACAGAGAGTGAAAAGGAAAAATAAATTACACAAAATAAAAAGAAAATAATTAAGCAAGTGTAGGGACATAAAAAATTAATTTGACTAAATGGACCACTCTTTACTCTCTCACTAATTGGGGTGTCAAGCAGCATTGGCTTGGGTGTACCTACCACGTGGTGCTGGAGTATCATATATTATCGAGTAGGGGTGCACATGGTTCGGATTGGATCGGTTTATTATTCAAATCTAAACCACAATCCAATGTACTCAATTCCAAAAAAATTTTACATGTCCAGACCAATTACATGAAAAAACCAAACCGATCCAAACAGACTACAATGGATTGGTTCGCATTAGATTGTAGGTTATAAAGTTTAACAAAATTAAATCAAATTAAAGTCAAGTAAGACTAAGAGAAAAAAAATACATATTACTAATGAGCCAACACTTGATACATTTATTTTTTTACTTTAACAATTTAACTTAAACTTGCTAATTTACCGTGTAATAATGCCTAATAAGTTTAAAAAGTATTTAACTGAAGTAAAATTTTAAACAGGTAAGAGTTTCTAAGGAATGAAACCACTTTTTAATTTGGATTAATCACTTATTTAGGTCATTTATAGTATACTTTTGGTATATTTGGGGCCAAGTTGACTGATAAAATTACAAACTACATCATACACATACTAAATATACATAATATATTACTCAATTAAATGCTATTGGTTTCAGATTGGTTCGGTTAATCCAAAAACTAACCCCAAAACCAAACCAATCCAATTGATACCTTAAAAACAATACAAAACTATTCATAAAACTACTTATTCAAACTAAAATAACGTGGACGCTCGTAGATTATTTTAGAATTATATATAATTTTTTGGGAATATTTTGATACTCATGCAATGATCTTGACCATTAAATTACATATAAATGGATTATGGTGGTACATTTAAATATTTTTCTTGTATATAAATAGTCGGTGCATATTGTTAACTAAATAACTTTATTTAAAACATAGATTTCTTTTCTTTTTTAGGATAAAACAAGAGACAATTAGATATAAGGCCACACTCCAATAACAACATAATTACAAAGGCCAATTATAAATTAGCATTACAAATTAAGGACATTACATAAAAAAGAAAATAATGCCCCTCCCTTATTTAACTAATAATACACTAAACCTAATATATATATATATATAACTTCTCACGTATTCAAAAACCAGTTGCAACCAAATCCAAGTCGAAAGATTTCAAAGTCCACAACGATCGATCATCAGAACTATAAACATGACGCAAGAAATCATTCTGATAATCAATTCCGATTCATTATCTAGGTATTGATTTAAAAAAACTACATCCGATCATCATTAATATATTTGTTCCATTGTCAAATCTACATATATATTGCTTCTATTGATCATATTTCTTAATCTAAATCAATTAAAAACATTCATACCAACTACAAATTCGTTTTATCACCGTCAAATTAATTTTCAATGTGTAGCACTTTCTGGTGCTGCTAAATGGCTTTTAGAAATATAAAATTTAGTGTTATTATCTTGTAAACTAGTACTAAATGACTTTTAGCACAACCAGATTGCATGTTGTTGTGTTGAAAAGTTGGTGCTAAATGGCATTTAGCACATTCAAACTAGTTTTCATGTGTGAAAGGTGGTGCTAAAATGCCATTTAGCACCTTCAAACTAGTTTCCATGTGAGAAAGGTGGTGCTAAATGGAATTTAGCACCTTCTGGTTTTTATTGTCAAATGTGCTAACAGGGGGTGTTAAATGCATTTAGCAACTTTTTTTTTGTTTTTTTTTTGTAATGTGAACTCACAGGGGGTGCTAAATATATTTAGCATCTTCTGGTTTGCTGTCAAATGTGCTGACAGGGGTTGCTAAATGGAATTTAGCACCTTTTGATTTTTATTGTCAAATGTGCTGACAGGGGGTGCTAAATGCATTTAGCACCTTTTGTTTTGCTATCAAATGTGCTGAAAACAGGTGCTAAAAGCACCTTCTGATTTATTGTCAAGTGTGATAACAGGTGGTGCTAAATGGCATTTAGCACCTCCTTGTTTGTTGTTAGGTGTGCTAATGCATTTACCATCTTATGGTTTTTTGTCAAATGCTCTGACAGGGGGTAGCACCTTCTGGTTTTTGGTAAAATCTGCTGTTATGTAGTGCTAACTGACTTTTAGAACCATTGGATTACTTGTCACGATGTTTACAAGAGGTACTAAATGACTTTTGCAGAAATATTGACAGAGGAATTTTGGGCAAAGTGCATTACAATCATTATAGTTTTGGATTCCAAGTGACTGTAGGTTTATCAATAGATGTATTGAAGAGGTTAATCAGCTAAAGGTGATTTGATATAAATCCATTGCATTTGGACCTAGTCATCTCTTGTGATGGAAAGGAGTATGTTCTGGATAGTGATGAATCTATACAATACATGGTTTTCTTTGCAGCTGTTCAAAATATAGATATCATAGATATAGTTGCAAGGAGAAGTGATCCTCCTAGATCCTTGGTTCTAGACAATAACTCTACTACTAGCTCCTCCAGTTGTGGGAGTTTAGAAAGCGAGGCTAAATCTCATACTGAGCCATGTCAATCTAATGCTTGAAAAAATTGTATTATTGGTGTTAGACAGAGATTTTCATGTGGTGTAGATGAGTTCCGAACAAGTTTAAAAAAATATGGCATTCACAAGGGGTTCAAGTTTGAATATAAGAAAAATTATAGTGATCGGATTACGATTGTTTGAATATAATAACATTATCAAAAGGACATTCGAATTTTTCTTATATTGGTGTTGGACAGAGAGGCATGTATTCTCCACGTGCACCCCTTATCATTTTGCCTACTACAAACAATCGTAATCCGATCACTAGAATTTTTCTTATATTTAAACTTGAACCCTTTGTGAATGGCATATTTTTTTAAACTTGTTCGGAACTCATCTGCACCACCTGGAAATCTTTGTCCAACACCAATAATACAATTTTTTCAAGTATTAGATTGACGTGGCTCAGTATGAGATTCAGCCTCGCTTTCTAAACTCCCATAATTGGAGGAGCTAGTAGTAGAGTTATTGTCTAGAACCAAAGATCTAGGAGGATCACTTCTCATTGTAACTATATCTATGATATCTATATTTTGAACAGTTGCAAAGCAAACCATGTATTGTATAGATTCATCACTATTCAGAACATACTCCTTTCTATCACGAGAGATGGCTAGGTCCAAATGCAATGAATTTATATCAAACCACCTTTGGTAGATTGATCTCTTCAACACATCTATTGATAAACCTACAGTTAATTGGAATCCAAAACTAGAATGATTGTAATGCACTTTGCCCAAAATTCCTCTGTTAATATTTCTGCAAAAGTCATTTAGCACCTCTTGTAAACATGGTGAAAAGTAATCTAATTGTTCTAAAAGTCAGTTAGCACTGCATAACATTAGATTTCACCAAAAATTAGAAGGTGATAAATGCATTTAGCACTCCTTGTTAGAGCATTTAATAAAAAACCATAAGATTGTAAATGCATTAGCACACCTAACAACAAACAAGGATGTGCTAAATGCCATTTAGCACCATCTGTTATCACACTTGATAACAAACCAGAAGGTGCTAAATGCATTTAGCACCCGCTTTCAGCACATTGGTAGTAAAACAGAAGGTGCTAAATGCATTTAGCACCCCCTGTTAGCACATTTGACAGCAAAACAGAAGGTGCTAAATGCATTTAGCACCCCCTGTTAGCACATTTGACAGCAAACCAGAAGGTGCTAAATGTATTTAGCACCCCCTGTGAGTTCACATTACAAAAATAAAAATAAAAATAAAAGGTGTTAAATGCATTTAGCACCCTCTATAAGCACATTTGACAATAAAAATCAGAAGGTGCTAAATTCCATTTAGCACCACCTTTCTCACATGGAAACTAGTTTGAAGGTGCTAAATGGCATTTTAGCACCACCTTTCACACATGAAAACTAGTTTGAATGTGCTAAATGCCATTCAGCACTAGCTTTTCAACACAACAACATGCAATCTGGTGGTGCTAAAAGTCATTTAGTACCAGCTTTCAAGATAATAACACTGAATTTTATATTTCTAAAAGCCATTTAGCAGCACTAGAAAGTGCTACACATTGAAAATTAATTTTGACGGTGATAAAACGAAATAGTAATTGGTATGAATGTTTTTAATTGATTCAGATTAAGAAATATGATCAATGGAAGCAATATATATGTAGATTTGACGGTGGAACAAATATATTAATGATGATCGGATGTAGTTTTTTTGAATCAATACCTGAATAATGAATTAGAATTGATTATCGGAATAATTTCTTGCATCATGTTTGTGGTTCTGATGATCGATCGTTGTGCACTTTGAAATCTTTCGACTTGGATTTGGTTGCAACTGGTTTTTGAATACGTGAGAAGTTATATATATATATATTAGGTTTAGTGTGTTATTAGTTAAATAAGGGAGGGGCATTATTGTCTTTTTTATGTAATGTCCTTAATTTGTAATGCTAATTTATAATTGGCCTTTGTAATTATGTTGTTATTGGTGTGTGACCTTAAATCTAATTTCCTCTTTAAATAATGAGGTAATAATAGCAGTAACAATTCAACAAGAAAATATCTATATAAGTATATATGCAACTATAAGTACATTGTAAACGTAAAGAGAGTTCGTGATCCACCTGAAAATCAAATTTTACGAGAAAATCACATTTTTTGGAGATCCAATTGAAAATCACATTTTATGGATTCAACAATAGATACCGTCGACAATCACATTGATGCAGTTTTTAAGAGCTCCTTCAACAATCACATTGATGTAGTTTTTAAGAGCTCCTTTCTATTGCTAACATAAAGACATATATATATATATAATAATTATTTATATTTGCAAAAGAGACTCTAAACTATTAAACATGTAATTCATTAAGTATTTCTTTTGAAAGCTCTTTTCTATTGCTAACATAAAGACATATATAATAATAATTATTTATATTTACAAAAGATATCCTAAACTATTAAACATCTAATTCATCAAGTATTATATTCTGTATGAACTTGTTCGATAAGTCTTTCATCGAAATTACGATTAAAAAAAATTGGCAGGACTTCTTCCATATCAAATTAAAATTTTACCACCATTTCAAATTAAAATTAAAATTTTACCACTGGGCTCAAGTGTAGTTTGTTTTGATAAAATCAACTGTGGGTGTATTGAATGGTGTTGGAGTTTTGTGTATTTTAAAGAAAAAAAATTAAAACCAAGACAAGGTAATTTAATGTGATGTGATGGTTAATGTGATGTTATCCCAAGTCCCACATAGGAGAGATATAAAACCTTTCATGGGTTTTTATATGGAAGAATTTGCTTAAGGGCTTGAGCCCTTTGGGCATTAGACTTTTGTGCTATTGGGTGAGGACTTGGATGAGTGTCGTTCTCCACACGCGCGCCGACCGACCGACCGACCCGGTCCGGTCTCGGTCTCGGGCTTGTCTTGTCTTGTGTATTATCTTTTTATACAAAATACTTTTAAATAATTTTATTTATTAAAAATAAATTAAATTTATAAAGAATAAGAAAATGCTCCATTACCTCCGTGATTTAAGCCAACATGTTTCCCACGATTTCGTCTCACGCTCCCGTGTTTTCTTGCAGATTTTACGGATCTGTGTTTCTTGGTCTCCTCACTTTCTCCCTTTAAACGGCTCAAAGTATTTTCAAAAGGATAACACACAAAAGAAAAGGGAGAAAGAGAGAAAGAGATCTAGAGAAATATTTTTCCGGCAGGAAAATTTTCCGATCCCGAGCAATTAAAAGAGTGTTATAGTCGAGCGATCGAAAACGTGCACATCGATCGTACAGAGAGTTTCTGGGCTGTTTCATCCTGGGGACGGCGTGGCATATTTAGAACTACTAGCACAATTTCGGGCAGAGCCGCGAAACGTCTTAAAGAGAGCGACTTAGTCCGCGACTCAACCCGGTGTACTCTCTACCTTATTATTTTGATTCAGCAGTTTATATTTTCCAACAATTTTAAGACGCTTTCTATCTGCTATTTTCTATAACTGTTGTTATGGCTAATGAACATAATCAAGCTACTGCTTCTGGCTCATTGAATCAACCTTTTAAATTTGAGGGTCTGCACTTTAGGAGGTGGAAATAAAAAATGTTTTTTTACTTAACTCTTAAGAAGGTGGAATCTACTTGTGTTTCTGAAAAACCCACCTTCCTTAGTCCGATTTCTGAGGCAGATCATAAGACTCTCAAAACTTGGGAAGACAATGATTATGCATGCAAAAATCTGATCTTGAATGCTCTTCATGACGAGCTTTATGATGTTTACCTCCCGTGCAAATCCGCAAAAGAAATTTGGGATTCACTTCAAAAGAAATATGACACTGAAGAGGCTGGGTCTAAGAAATACGCTGTCAGTCGTTATCTGAAATATCAGATGACGGACGACAAATCTATTGTTACACAGTCTCACGAACTTCAGAAAATTGCATATGAGATTATTTCTGAATGAATGAATTTTGATGAGCAGTTTCAAGTGGCAGTTTTGATTGACAAATTACCCCCTGGCTGGAAAGATTTCAAAAACAGTTTGCGTCACAAATCTAAAGAGTTTTCTTTTGAAAGTTTGATTACAAAATTCAGGATTGAGGAGGAAAACCGTAAACAAGATCGAAATGATGAGGTTCTGGTTGTTTTCAACAAAAATCAGAACCGTAATCAAAATCAGAATCGCTCGAACAACACCCCTCCTGCACTAAGGCCGAACCGGAAAAATATGAAAAATTAGAACGGTGGAAATAATGCGAACCTGTACGGGAACCAGAATAGGAACAACCAAACTCAGAACCAAAACAGAAATGGCCAGGCTAATAATTATAATAATAATAATAATAATAATAATAATAATAATAATAATAATAATAATAATAATAATAATAACAGTGTGTTCTCTTGCTATCACTGTGAAAAGCCTGGTCATATGGCAAGAAATTGTCGAAACAAACGCCGAGTTCCTCAGGCGAATGTTACTGAAGAGGAGCCCTTAGTGGCTATGATAACAGAAATTAATCTGGTATCGGGTTCTGAAGGCTGGTGGGTGGATATTGGCGCCTCTCGTCATGTCTGCCATGATCGTTCTCTATTTAAAACCTATTCTGATGCTGTTGATAAGAAAGTGCTGTTGGGTGATTCCCACACCACTAATGTTGCTGGGACGGGTAATGTCGAGTTAAAATTCACTTCTGGAAAGACTGTCATCCTTAAGGATGTTCTGCATACTCCATAAATTAGGAAGAATCTTGTTTCGGGTTACATCCTTAATAAGGCTGGATTTGTTCAAACTATTGGGGCAGATTTGTTTACTCTTACTAAGAACGGTGTATTTGTGGGGAAGGGATATGCATGTGATGGGATGTTTAAATTAAATGTTGATGCTAATAAAGTTGTTTCTAGTTCTGCTTATATGATTTGTTCATTTAATGTGTGGCATGCTAGACTTTGTCATGTTAATAAGCGCCTTATTAAGAACATGAGTAAATTGGAAATTATTCCCCCCTTATCATTAAATGATTTCGAAAAATGTGAATTCTGTAGCCAAGCAAAGATTACTAAAACACCTCACAAATCTGTTTTAAGAGAAACTGAACATTTTGAATTAATTCATTCGGATATTTGTGAATTTGATGGTGTTTTAACGAGAAATGGAAAAAGGTATTTTATTACTTTTATTGATGATAATTCGGATTTTTCCTATATTTACCTTATGAAAAATAAAAGTGAAGCAATAGATATGTTTAAAATATTTTCTACAGAAATTGAAAATCAGTTTAATAAGAAAATAAAAAGATTTCGAAGTGACAGAGGAACCGAATATGATTCAACTGATTTTAAAAATCTCTATACTTCACTTGATATTATTCATGAGACGACTGCTCCATATTCACCTGAAATGAATGGAAAAGCTGAAAGGAAAAATAGAACTTTTGCCGAATTAATTGTTGCTACGCTACTAAATTTAGGGGCTGCCTCACATTGGTGGGGAGAAATTTTATTAACCGTTTGTCACATTCTTAATAGGGTGCCTAAGATTAAATCTAATTTATCCCCCTATGAGATTTTAAATAATAGAAGGCCCAATATATCTTATTTACGCGTTTGGGGGTGCCTTTCTTACGTACGTATTCCTGATCCTAAAAGATCTAAGCTTGCTAGCAGAGCTTATGAATGTGTTTTTATCGGATATGCAATTAATAGTAAGGCCTATAGATTTTATGATTTGAAAAATCATGTTATTATTGAATCTAATGATGTAGACTTTTTTAAAGATAAATTCCCTTTTAAATTGAAAAATAGTGGGGGTAGCTCACTACCTTCTAGCTCTACTTTACCTACTAGTACTATGCACCATGGTACATCAATTGAACCTAGGAGAAGTAAAAGAGTTAGAACCACTAAAGACTTTGGGCCTGATTTTTATGCATACACTTTAGAAGATGATCCATCCACTTTTCAAGAAGCGTTATCTTCTTTAGATGCTGACCTTTGGCAAGAAGCCATTAACGATGAAATGGATTCCTTAGAATCAAATAGAACGTGGCATCTAGTAGACCTTCCTCCTGGTTATAAAACCATAGGTTGTAAGTGGATACTTAAAAAGAAATTAAAACCCGATGGCACTGTTGACAAATACAAAGCACGCTTAGTTGTCAAGAGTTATAGACAACGTGAAAATGTAGATTTCTTTGATACTTATTCTCCCGTTACTAGAATAACGTCTATACGTGTTTTGATTGCCCTGGCTTCATTGCATGATCTTGTTGTGCATCAAATGGATGTTAAAACCGCTTTTCTTAATGGAGAATTAGAAAAGAAATTTACATGGAACAACCTAAAGGATTCATTATTACAGGCCAAGAACATAAAGTATGCAAATTAGATAAATCCCTTTATGGTTTGAAACAGGCTCCTAAGCAATGGCATGAGAAATTTGATGAATTGATTATTGCAAATGGATTTAGAATTAATGAAAGTGATAAATGCATTTATTATAAGACTGAGAATAATGCTTGCACTATTATATGTTTATATGTTGATGACTTGCTTATTTTTGGTTCTAATATCCATGTAGTTAATATTGTGAAATCCATGCTTTGTGAAAATTTTGATATGAAGGATTTGGGAGAAGCCAATGTAATTTTAGGGATTAAAATTACTAGGACGGAAAAAGGGACTTTCTTTGGATCAATCTCATTACATTGAGAAGATTCTAAAGAAATATAATTACTCAGATTGTAAACCAGCATGTACTCCATATGATCCTAGTGTGAAGTTGTTCAAGAACACTGGAGACAGTGTTAGACAAACTGAGTATGCGAGCATCATTGGTAGCCTTCGATACGCTACTGATTGCACTAGGCCCGATATTGCTTATGCAGTGGGGGTACTATGTAGGTTTACTAGCAGTCCTAGTATGGAGCATTGGCATGCTATTGAGAGGGTCATGCGTTATCTGAAAAGAACCATGGACCTAAAGTTACACTATCAAAAGTTTTCCGCTGTCCTAGAAGGATATAGCGATGCTGACTGGAATACCCTGTCAGAAGATTCCAAGGCCACAAGTGGATATATTTTCAGCATTGCTGGAGGTGCAGTTTCTTGGAAATCCAAGAAACAGACCATTTTGGCCCAGTCTACGATGGAGTCTGAGATGATAGCACTAGCTGCTGCTAGTGAAGAAGCAAGCTGGCTGAGAAGCTTTCTTGCAGATACCCCTCTATGGGAGAGACCGATACCAGCTGTCCTTATCCACTGCGATAGTACCGCGGCTATTGCAAAAGTTCAGAACCGTTACTATAACGGTAAGAAACGACAAATTCGTCGTAAACACAGCACGGTTAGAGAGTTACTCTCCAAAGGTGCTGTAAGAGTGGATTATGTGCGGTCTGAGAAAAATTTGGCTGATCATTTGACGAAAGGACTAACGAGAGAGAAGGTGTTTAACACCTCGAAAGGGATGGGGTTAACGCCCAACGAAATCTGAGTCACTGTAATGGTAACCCAACCTATGGACTGGAGATCCCAAGAAATAGGTTCAAAGGGTAAACAACAAGTTACAAGTGATATTTTAGAAATCATGTATTATTATCTTATCCCTATAGAGCATGATATCTTGAAGCGATGAAAGGGTTGAGCATTTGCTCTTAATGAGTTCTATAGCTCTATGTGGAGTGGGGTACCGATGCTACAAGAGTACTCTTGATAGACTCACCTATGTGAATGTGGAAGAGAGGTCGCTTCCTATGGAATTTTGGGCAAATTCTCTAGAGCATTCACTAACCGGGATATAAGCACATGGCCATAACGTGCTGGCTTTTGGACAACACTCTTGGGGGTAGGGTGTGTTGTGATTGTCAGAGATAGAGTTCAAAACTACGAGTTACTCTAGTATAGTCTGAAACACAAACACTACGTAAAGGTTCAAATTGAAAAATACCTTTACTTATGCACTGTCCTATGGAATATGCTCGATGAAAAAGTTTTTCCTAAAATACAAGTGGGGGATTGTTGGAGTTTTGTGTATTTTAAAGAAAAAAAATTAAAACCAAGACAAGGTAATTTAATGTGATGTGATGGTTAATGTGATGTTATCCCAAGTCCCACATAGGAGAGATATAAAACCTTTCATGGGTTTTTATATGGAAGAATTTGCTTAAGGGCTTGAGCCCTTTGGGCATTAGACTTTTGTGCTATTGGGTGAGGACTTGGATGAGTGTCGTTCTCCACACGCGCGTGCCGACTGACCCGGTCCGGTCCGGTCTCGGTCTCGGTCTCGGGCTTGGCTTGTCTTGTGTATTATCTTTTTATACAAAATACTTTTAAATAATTTTATTTATTAAAAATAAATTAAATTTATAAAGAATAAGAAAATGCTCCATTACCTCCGTGATTTAAGCCAACATGTTTCCCACGATTTCGTCCCACGCTCTGTTTTCTTGCGGATTTTACGGATCTGTGTTTCTTGGTCTCCTCACTTTCTCCCTTTAAACGGCTCAAAGTATTTTCAAAAGGATAACACACAAAAGAAAAGGGAGAAAGAGAGAAAGAGATCTAGAGAAATATTTTTCCGGCAGGAGAAAATTTTCCGATCCCGAGCAATTAAAAGAGTGTTATAGTCGAGCGATCGAAAACGTGCACATCGATCGTACAGAGAGTTTCTGGGCTGTTTCATCCTGGGGACGGAGTGGCATATTTAGAACTGCTAGCACAATTTCGGGCAGAGCCGCGAAACGTCTTAAAGAGAGCGACTTAGTCCGCGACTCAACCCGGTGTACTCTCTACCTTATTATTTTGATTCAGCAGTTTATATTTTCCAACAAATGGTGAAGATTGGTTCCTAGTCCAAACATAGCTATCACGGTATCACCCACATTTTGGACTATTAGATAAAGTGCTTAGTTTCTTAGGGTGACATAAATCTAAATGAAAATCAAAACATACAATACCCTATCTATTTATTTATTTCCTTATTAATTTTCTCACTTATTACATAAATAAGTTATATTTGACACATTTATTGATAAAACTTAAAAGTAATTAATTTGATTTGCTAAAAGAATGAATGAAAACATTTGCTATAAATGTTTAAAATAGCCAACGGCCTTGTAGTCTATTAGCATAACATCGATTGAGTAAAAGTAAGTGATCAGTAAAAACATGCTTAATAATCTAATAAAAAAATAGTGCGCAATTATTATTTTTAATGGGTTAAAATATAAATAAATGCAAAGATTGGGTAAAAATAAAAATTTACAAAAACCTTGAGCCAAATTATGTGTTTTTGGTGTAGTGGTAATACATGACACTAAACAAATGGGTCCCACAATTTTCGGCGTTGTTAAAATAATGCTTAGCTAGCGGCAGCTAAGTACCGCCAACGGGGATTAATACATGTGCACGAAAATTGGCCCGAACACATCATGGGGAACAAAATAAAATACAAATGGATCCCACAATTCTGTTTATTCAAATTTTGTAGTACATACATGAATTTATAGCTAGTTAGCTACATATTGAAGGTAGATAAAGCACCTTGAAAAGCAAGATGTCTGTGAAAATAGAGACATGGAAAATCGTGTTAACCAATATATAAGAACTCGAAGTAAAAGAAAAAAGATGTTTCATGTCAAAGATTTGTGAAATTCAATCCAAAGGCAGAGGAGAAATTTAAGAGGATTTTTAGTTAAGGATGAGCCTATATAATTCCTTGTTTTTGATTGTTTGATTAAGATTTTTGTTCAATTTCCCGAACTTAATGCCGATGGATATTGATATTATAACCATCCACAACTGCTCAGATCTTTAATATGTGATAATGCCATCCACCCAAAAAAAATAATTATATTATTATCAAAATATTCGAGGGATCCTTTATCAATAATTTTAAGTAGATGTAATTATTTGACATATTAAATATAGTTACTATATATTAGTTAAAATAATCTTATCGCAATATGTCAATATTTTATATAAGATATTTATGTTTATATAGAAGTGGTGTGGAAAGAAAATGTGGGGAAGGGAGGCAATTGACTCTCCTAAATTTAAAATATTATACTAGTATTAAACTTGCCCCCTTTTAAAATAAAATAAAATTATGGCTCCGCCTATGAGTAGAAGTACTCTATTTGTATAGAAAAAGCTTGGCTAAATAACCAAAAGTGGTAATGTACTTTGCCCCAAATTTCACTTAGGTCAATGAACATTTTTTTTGACAAACATACCATTAAACATTTTCTATTATTTCATTTAGGTCCAAAGTGTAACTTCTGACACGGCATAAAAAGTTTGATGTGTCAACTCTCTCTCCCTCCCCCCCCCTCTCTCTCTCTCTTTTAGATTATATCTTTTATCTCTCTAAAAAACTTGCCCAATTTCCATGATTGGAATCGTGGAGGTGGCCAGAATCATCATCTTCTTCACTATCATTACCTCATAGAGGTGGCTGGATCGCCATTACGTTCTTCTAATATTATGAACCTATTTCCAATGAGTCGTTAGCGATTGAGGAGATGGGCAGAAGGTTCATAAAGGAAGAAGATGAAAAAAAATAAAGCTAGCCGTAGAAAATGGTGGTGATGGCAGTTAAGGAAATCAGAAAGAGGGCACACAAGAACATTGTTCTCATTGAGGTGAAGCAACAGTGGAAAGTTCAATTCCTAGTCAATACGATGGCCGGGCGAATTCAGAATCTTTTGGAGGGTGACTAATGTCAATATTTAATTGAACTGGACTCACCTAAAAGTAAAAAACTCAACATATTACCACACTTAATTAAAAAAAATTGGGTTGGGCTACAGCCCAATAAGCCCAATGCTGAATCCGCCCTTGGATGGCTCTAATGTGCTTTGCTATTTTTATAGTTCATTGTCGTCTGAAATTAAGAGTTAAATTTCCTTTTCGAGACATAATATTCTTTTTCGTGAGGGAAAACGAATTTAGATTCTCCTCTAGGGCAAGTAAGTCTAATTCAAATATGGGTATGGAAACAGTTTAAGGATTTCTTCTTATAAATAAGAAAATCCCAAATACGCAGTTCCCCATTTTAATGAGAAATGTTGGATACCTTTTACTCCCTTCTATTCTGTTAGGTCGCAATTTGATATTTACACTTTATACTTTTTAGAGAACAGGGTATACTGTGCACTCTCGCAGTTTAACACAAAATTATTACAACAAAAAATGTAAATTATTTTTACAATTTCTTTAGTTTCAACTTTGAAACAAATTTTTGCGTGAACCATTTTACCATGGTTTACCTAACAATATATAAATAGTTAAGAGCACTACATAAATTAACCAGATACCCCCACCAGCGAGCATTAAATTGGTGGTACATTCATGCAAGTTGGAGTATCGATTGATTTACATATTAAGTACTAAAAATATGAATGTACATCCAATTTAACGCCATGTGGTTGGAGTATTCGAGTAATTTATGTGGTGCTCTCACTATTGATGTATTGTTGGGTACACCACTGTGAAATGCACCACATAAAAAATTTGTTTGAAGTCCAAACTTAAAAAATTGTGAAAATGATTTTTGGTTTTTGTAAGTAATAATATTTTTGTTATACCATACTCTGGACACGGATATACCCTAATTTATATACATAGAGTGTGTTTGAAAGGGAAAAATAAATTTCAAAAAATAAAAAGAATAGAATTGAGCATGTTTAGAGACAAAAAATTGATTTGATTAAACGGATCACTCTTTACTCTCTCACTGATTGATTCTGAAAGGACGATGAAGTGTCAAGCAACATTGGCTTGGGCGTACCTACCGCGTGGTGTTGGAGTATCATATATTTTGTCGAGCTCTGTTTGTTTGTAAGAAAAGTTATGTGGGAAGTGATTCGAGGAAAAAGTAAAAAAAAAAAATGGAGAGAAAAGTTAATTTTTTTTGTGTGTTTGGTTGACAAAAGGGATTATCTAAGAAAATTAAAAAGTATATGTTTATTTGTCAGGAAAATTAAAATAAAGATGCATAAAAGTTATAAATAACCAACATACATAACTATTATTTTGATATCAAAACCACTTATTCAAATTAAAAGAATGTGGATACTTATAAATTATTTTAGAATTATATATAAGTTTTTGGCAATAGTTTATGATACTT
Source organism: Lonicera japonica (assembly GCA_021464415.1). Lineage (NCBI taxonomy): Eukaryota > Viridiplantae > Streptophyta > Magnoliopsida > Dipsacales > Caprifoliaceae > Lonicera > Lonicera japonica. Next base: position 52,756,679 of record CM038470.1, read on the forward strand.
ATGCAATGATCTTTACCATTACATTACTTACAAATGGATTATTGTGGTACATTTAAATGCTTTTCTTGTATATAAATAGCGGGAGCCTCCTAGTGATATTATTAATTAAATGACCTTTATTCAAAATAAAGACTCTTTTCTTTTTGAGAATGAAAAAAAGACTTCTTATATATACATAAGATATTACTTTTTCTATATTGGGTTATAATATACTAAATATATTTAAAAAATTATTAGAAAGTAACTTTTAAAGATCTATCACTGCTTTACTAAGTAGCAATAGCAATTCAATACAAAAGAAAATACGATGGGTATGATTTTTTTTGGTTGTTTTGATCTTTTATCTGTTGGCTGAAACTTTTGAAGATGGTGATGAATATGGTGAAAAGTCGATGACACTAAAAAATGCTGAAAAGTAATGGAAAATAACTATAGAAAGAGCAAGTAGATCTGGTTACTCAGAAAATGCAGCATATAATGGCTTTCGATTGGTGATTCCATATAGACGACGCAACTTGTAGGTGGTTGAAAGCTAACCAATCCCATGTTGTAGAGAATTAAATCAGTTTACTTATCTACTATATTAATTAAGCCCATTTTATAGAGAATCAAATCAGTTACTTATGTACTATATTGACCAGCTTAAGAATCGTAAAGAGTTTACTTATCTACTATATTAACCAAGCCCATTTTATAGAGAATCAAATCAGTTACTTATTTACTATCTTAGCATCTTAATAATAGTAAAAAATATATTATCCGTTTTGGTAGTTAGTTTAGGGAAGGATATGAGTAGAGAATGTGTGGAGTGGGTGTAGAAGGTATAAATTTGTTGTATTTCTTAGCTATGGTTTCCTTCCTTATTTATATGTATAAGAGGGTATGGTTACATTAAAGTTTGTGGAATATAAAAATGACTATAAATGGTAAACTTCGGTACTACTTCAAGATATCAACTGTCTATAACTCTATTTATATTTGTTCAAGTGGTTATTTCCCTATTACTTATCCTCTAACTCAACTGTCTTCCCTTCGTGGGACGACTAGTATTGTTCGGTCTTCCCCGAGTTCATACATATTGAATATGCAAACGCGTCTTTCTCGACTAGACAACTCTTCAACTGTAATGAAGATGAGCTAAGGATTTTGATCATGGCTAGGCCGATCACAATGCAATGCTTGTAAGGTGGGTCTTTACTAAAAACCCATATTTAAGTTTTTATCTTCCATAGATTATGTTATAGACATTTATGAAAAAAATAATTATAAATTGCATATAACATATGTTGACACATAGAATTTACACTTTAAGGCCCTGACTATGGAAGTGATCCGAATGGCCACTTCTTTTTACACAACTATTGCAGATACTCTTAGAATAATATTTTTGACATAAATAATTATTAGGGGACTTTTTTCTTATAAAGGAGAAATCTCTCATTCTCTTTTTAACCAAGGACACACTTTTTTTTGCATATATTAGAAGGACAACTTTAATAACAAGGACAAAATGATAATTAATTAATTAAAAATAAAATTACTTCTAATTTTTGGAATTAGCCTTTTAAAAAGAAATAGTAAACTAAAAAAAAAAAAAAATATTATAAATAAATAGATATTAAACATAATAAATATGCACAAAATTCAAAAATTAAATATCCCAACCAATCCTATCCAAAAGTCAAAAACAAGATAACAGATTTTTTTAAACTTACCTAGCTAATAAATGGAAGTCCATAATATGTCCGGTGAAAAGAAAACTTTTTTAACAGACATTTTGAGCAGCAATAATATAAGTTACCTTAACAGAGTATTCTACACGAACAACAAATAAAAGAGGAAGATGGTTTGGATCTCTAAGAATATGTCTGATGCGCTTGTCAATTCTTTCAATCAATTCCTTGCCACCACGCTTGGGTTTAAGCATTTGTCTAGTGCATCTCAGTACAAAAAAAAAAGGGCTTAGATCTCTATTGGGAAACCGTAAAGCATCTAAATATTAATCGACAATAGAAAACCAAAGAAGAATAGAAGAGGCTCAGCAAGAAGAAAAAAAATACATAAATAACTTGTGGCTCTTCTTATTGAAAACTGTGTACGGTATCGAAGATAGAGAAAATAAGAAAGAAAATTGCAGCTCAGCCCAAATGAGATGGCCCATTGGAAGAGTTTTAGGAATGCAAGAAAACTAAGAAAGAAAATTGCAGCTCAGCCCAAATGAGATGGCCCATTGCTACCAAGTCTTAAACGTAGGTTTATCGTGTGAATACCCAATGCACTAACCAAGCTAGTCTTCTATTTATTCCACCAAATTTTTTTTCGACATAACTTATTTGTTTTAATTCTAAATTATTCCATTCAAAACGCTATTTGTTTCTACATTTAATTTTAAGCATTTAAAAAATACTAAAAACACAACAAATATATAAATATATACTCTCCAAAGTATAAATTAGTAGATTACAAGAATGATAGCCAAGTCAAAAAGACGTATAGAAAATTTATATTTTTTATTATGTCTGCCAAAAAAAAAATGTAAGTTAATATGTCTTCCATAAAATTGAAAAAAATATAACTTAATATGTTTGGCAGAACATTTAAAAAATGAAACTTAATATGTCTAACAATAAATTGAAAATATGTAGTTTAATATGTTTGGCAGAAATTTAATTAGAAGAACGTAACTTAATATATCTGATTGCTATTATAAGAGAATTGTGCCTTAGACATATTTGCAACTTTAGTTTCATATTATGTCTGGTTTGTTTGAGAGATTTACATTCTTCGACTTTTTTTGAATAATTCTTATGTTATCTTCTTATTTGAATTTCTTGTGATACATATTTGAATTGGTTTGAATTTTTTTTCATTGATATAATTTTGAATTTAATAATATATTTATTTTTCTTGTATTTATCTTTAAGAAGGTAGTATTGGAATTCAACTTAATTAATTGAAAGAATAAAATAATTAATATTTTGCCATTGGTTAAAAAAGATTGTCCTTTATTATAAAAGGTGTCCTTTAAATTAAGTCTCTAAAAAGACGGTCATTTATTTTAAGGACAAGCCTATAAATGTCCTTTATAATTTAAGCTTTTTTGTATTCCATTTGACTTTATATGATACCAAATCATTTAAAAAAATATAAAACAATAACAAATTATTTCTTACAATAAAAACTAAATAATTTCTTATTAAAAACAAAAAGTAGTAGTTTTAACAATATAAATATTGTGAATTTTCAACCACTATAGAAAATTTTGAAAATAATAAAAATTTATTAAAAGAAATTACTGACAATAATTATTAGTTTATTGTATATAGTATCATAAAATTTAAAATTATAAAACATGAATTACTCCTATATGATAAAAACTATACCTTTTCTTTTGAAAAATGAAAAAAATAAAAATATTTATATTGAATTAGGATTCATAAAACAATATTCCTCAAACTAACCAAACAATCTAAATTAAAATTCCTGGCAATTTATATAATGAGTATCTCATTATTGGAAATGAAAAAAAAAAAAAAACATTCACATTCCAGATTACTGTCATCCAAATGAGGCCTTAATATGCTATAATGCCATCCACAAAAACAGACAATATTATATTATTATCAAAATATCAAAGGGAGATATCTTTATCAATAATTCTACGTAAACATAATTATTTGACATAAAAATTGACATATTAAATATGGTCACTATGTATTGGTTAAAACAACTTTATCACAATTTATTGATAAATTGATATGTCAGATATTTATGTTTATGTAGAAATAGGGGCCGAGGGAAAGGGTGGCAAAGGGGGAAAATTGACTCCCCTAAATTTTTAAAAATTGCTATTTTGTCCTTCAAATTATTTTTGAAAATTGCAATATGCATATTAATTAGAACTTAATCACTCCTAATATAATAAATAATGGCAGCAGTAGTAGTCCAAATAAACGATTTTTTTCTTCATTTTCTCAAACTTAAAAGATTCATCTTCTATTTAAAAAAAAATAAAAAAATGAGAGTTTACACCCCAAATCTATCGTTAATTAAACATACACAACTTTTCTAGTATGCACCGGTGTATAAAGATTAGGACTCTTAAACCAAATATGTTTACGCTGCTCCTGAGTTCAAAAAATAAAGAAATTAAAACAACAATCTTAAGAGTACCAAATGCATCATCCCAATCCGTACGCACCGGTGCATACTATAAAGGCTATGATCAAACATATACATGTAAATAAAAACTATCCTTAATTTTGATGCAGTTAAAATTTGAAAGAGTAATGATGTATACCAATTTCAATGACAATTATTACTAAACCAAATGAAGTGTTAAAAACTGCGTTGGTCAATGTGCCTGAATTGCTTGACATACTAAAGATTTTCTGACATGTCATTTAGTTTAATAACTTAATTATATAATTTGGTACACTTATAAATATTCCTATTAATTTGCCTCAAATTTTTTTAAAACTTACCCCTAAATCTTTTCTTTTACCACACCAATCAAACAAAATCATTTCTTTTACCAAGCCTATCAAACACAATTTTTCATAGGATTCCATGCAGCATTTGAAGAGGTAATCAAACACAACCTAAGAGTTTCAAGGCAGAAAGAAATCCACTGCTCAATTATTTCCTATGCAATTAATTTGCATCAAAATCAAGAAATAATCGCACAGATCAACAAGTCTTCTTATTTCAATACCCAACAAATCACCCTGTTTTGCACTTTCCTTGTAAAGCAAACCCTCCCACAATATTTATTTGTAATCAAATCATTTCATAATTATAATCAACGCACCAATTCTCACATTATCAATTTTTGTTCTTAAACAATATGCATGTTGAGATCATCCTTAAACAACTGTAGAAATCAAAACATACACTTTAATTTAAGGCCAATGGAGTCATTTTTCTACTATTCTATAACACCAGAAGCCATTTCGCAGTTCTTAAAACCTGTAACAGATTTGTTGTTTTATAATTTTGCCCTTACAAACTTTTATTTCACAATTTTTATTTTGTTTTATGATTCAAATGTTGCTTCAAACCCTCGCTGCAATATGTCTAACAACTGCACTACTCATTCATTTATTAAACTTCTCTCTTTAAATTACTTGTATGCTAGTAACACATGCGTTGCGTGTGTATGAAACTCCAGTATACTATAATGAGTGCACTTACATGAACTTGTTCTATGCTCTTAAGAAGAATTTAGTGACTGCAACGCATAAAGTTACCACCACTAGTGAAACTGCTGACGTATTAACCTAGCAAATTGAAAACCGACACAACCACAGCATATTTCCCAAGCAACAACAAAAGAAAATGGAATTCCTATAATACTATTTTGTCAATCTAAACATATAATGGAGCAATCTTCCAAATCAAGTAGTAACTAAACTCTCCAAAATTAAAACGAGTTCTGTCTTGATAATAACCGACACAAACATAAGTTCTTCCAAAACTTTTTGCTCCTCAAAACTTACAAGTATAAAGCTAAGAAATACTATAAATTCCTCATTTTGGAACCTTACGAAGCTGCAGCAGTTCCCTTGCTCCTAGGAGTTGCTTGAGTACCTAGTTGGACCAAAAGCAAATAATCAATTGAAATAAAGCTAAATTAGCTAAATTACTGCTGTACATATAATCGAGTCAAATAGCCAGTAAAAACAAAGGTAAAAGGAAGGTTACCTTCTCTGAAATTACTCTTGAACCTTCGTGGAAGATCACGGAGGTGCCTCATACGACCACTTCCTGTGGTTTTCCTTCTGATTGCCTTAACACTCCAGTTATCTGAAATCAAACTCAACAGTAAAAAAATGAGCAAAAGAGCGACTCATAAGTTGATTTTTAGCCATCCCATCAAGACATATACAACGCATATTCATCTTTTTGAACAAGTTCTGCACTGCCTCTTCGGGTTGCATCACATTCTTATTGTGTTTGAACTTTAAACAACATATTCATCATACAAGCTTGGAAGTATTGTGCATAGCATCACATTTTCACGTGTACCCATTTGTTTATTTATGCACTTTAAATCAATCAATACTTCTACAAGCTTTGCGAAGTATTGTACGCCATATCCTACTTGTTAAATTCCCATTTATATAGCATGTCCAATGTAATCAAACTTCAAGAAAGATAACAAGTGCTGAAGAATCCTTCATTACGGCTTGTTAATTTATGCAGCGTTCCTGTTGGGTTGAAAAGTAAGGCTAAGAATTGTTGGCTCTAAAAAAGGTTGCATCAATTTTCAATTGTTTTAAATTACAGAAACAAATGCCATCATAAATTGAGGAACTTGCATCATAAATTGAGGAACTTACTGGTATAGCATTTAATAAGCTGAAACTCAAATGACTTTCAAAGTTATGGCACAAGCTTGGTAGAACTCAAAGTTCTAGTGACTATAGAGTGATATGAACTTAGGGAAAGTTAAAAAGACAATGATTAAACAGAACTGTTTGGGCCTATTTGTTAAGCCAAAACCATATGCTTTGGAATTGAGCAATGTTGACCGAAATAAAAATATTCCAATTTGAAATCTTTGAATTAAAAACCTCCTACACACACAGTGAAACTAAAGTGCGTCTCAGAAACCCAAGGAGCAATGAAGCAGAAGTGCAGAACTAAGGTTTAGTTGCTCAGAAATCAGTCAATCCATGTTTCATTTGATATATATAAGTAATTAAGAGTTGGCTATTACAAATTTAGAATTGACTGAAGTTCAAACGATCAATTCTTTATAGAACTCTTCATGCCAATTATTAGTGCTTCATCATTTTTGTCTTCTAATTTTTTCACCAGCTGTACTTTTCTTATCCTAATTTCATCTATCTATTTGTATAGGCATATGCGTATACATATATGTGTGTGTGCATGTTGAAGCTATAATTTTTCTTTTTGGGTGCCACAGTGCCAGCATCAGAATTTATGGAAAGCTAGTTCTTCATTATGTCTTGCATCAGCAAACAAAAGATAGACTACTGTTGTTCAAGCTAACGATACAACACCGAATACATGAATATATCAAAATGAACATATGCATAGACATTCATATATTGAAGCTATATCACTTATAAAAAATTTGTTCCTTGTCCTCTTAACATTTTCATCAGCAAACAGAAACAAACTACTATTGTTCAAGCTAAAGAGAGAAAAACAAATACAACACTGAATCCATCCAGTAAATAGCATAAAAAAAAAACGAATTTCAGAGAGAGAGAGAGAGAGAGGTTACATTTCCTCACACGAGCGGCAGGGTAAGCACAAGCAGAGCAATGACTCTTCTGAAGATGAAAACTATGATGTCCACACCACACACAAAGTGTATGCATCTTATTCCTCCTCTTACCAAAGCTTCCTGTTCCTTTTCCCTAGATATATACATCAACACACAATAACATCAATTCACCATACTATAAATTTCAACTGAAACAGAGACACAGAAAAATCAAACGTTCATGCTTGTGAAATATGTATTTTCAATTGGAAACCTAGAAACCTAATATTCCTCTCGTTTTTCATTCGGTAAAACCAGGTTTAAGTTAGTACAAATCTCAATTGAATTCGATTACAAATCTCAATTGAATTCGAGGTTCAGGAGTATGTATTTATATAGACATAGATGGATAGATGTTTAAACAAGTATAGAAGTGATAATTGAATTGCTAATACATGTGAACAAAAATGCCAACTGTTCCTTTTCCCTATATATATACACATACATCAATTCATTCATCATACTATACATTTCAATTGAAATACTTAGGCAAAGAGAAATCGAATGTTCCTGTAAAACAAATATTTTGAATTGAAAACCTAGAAATTTCATATTTCTCCCATTTCAAGCTGTCTAATCAGTGTCAATTTAGTACTTAGTTGAAATTTCCATCGAATTCAAGGTTCATGTGTATGTATATATGATATATATATATATATCGCAATCAATTCAAAAATGAGATAGAGAGATTACCATTTCTTCGAGGTGGAGAAATCCTAGCTCCGGAGATTTTAGCAGAAAGCGAAAAATTGGTTTAAACCAAATCCTAGGGTATTTATATTGAGAGTGATTTATGATACCGTGGGGTTGGATTCGGGTTTGGGCTTGGTCTCGACCCATTGTTTACTGGATTATACCCATTTTTACAAGGGTTCTTTGTTGTGGGTTTGATCTATCTTCTGATAAAACTTCTAAATTCTAATGATTAAAGGTTATAATCATCGGGACTAATTTAATGGTCAGAACTTACTTTTGTTTAGCGGGAGATTTTGAATTCAAATTCGTATTGATGTGTTGAGTTCGAATCTAGCATTGAGATATTCAAAAAATTATGTTTAATTTGAAAATAGGATTATCACTTTCCCTTGGCTATGTTTTTCAAAGCAAAATACTGATTTCAATTTAATTATTGATCAGTAATATAATTTATTTTTGTTAACTACTTTGTGTCCTAATTGGCATATTCTTTATCATCATAATAAGAGGTAAATAATTAGATACACGTGAACGATGAATCACCCTCTTTGTTGTATTCACCCGTTTGGGATGATTGTAAAAGTGTATAAAAATAAATTTTCTATTATTAAACTTCTAAGTTCTAGTTTTAAAAGTTATAACCACCGAGATTAACCTAGCGGTCATAACCCACTTTTGACTAGCGGGAGGTTTGAGTTTGAATCTTGTATCAATATATTCAAAAATAATATATTTAAAGGGTATGTCCTTGCATCAATATACTCCAAAAAAAAATTTAATAATTAATAATAATAACAATAATTGTTTAAAAGTTATGTCTCCAAAGCAAAATGATGATTTTAATTTAATTATTGATCATTAATATAATGTATTTTCGGCAACTACCTTGTTTCTTGCTTGTTATAAATTTTATCTTTATAATATTCATAATAAGGGGGTAAAGGAGTCGATCCACATGAACATGGTATCAACCTCTTTGTTGTATTCACCCGTTTAGGGTGATTGTAAAACTGTATAAAAAGAAAAATTGTATTATTAAATTATAACTTGTATCAAAAATAATATATTTTATTTTTCTATTTGTGAAACTTACTATATTTAGATTAATTTGTATTTAATAGAATTTTTGGCCTAGTGATATACTTTCTTTGATAAGAATCGAATCAATTTTAATGGTCTCGGTTTTATCTTTATGAGACTACTACAACAAAAGAAAAATCTCTGTCTCAAAGGCAAATCCTCCGAAGATTTGAGCAACTATTATAAGACTAAATAAACATTGTATTACAACAACTAAATTAAAATAAAAGAATCAAGAACTTTGTTGAGACGCATGAGATGCTAGCATAGTGGAAAAAGAAATGGGTTTCCCCACCCTCACGTCTAGATTCGAGCCCCTCTTCATATGACCGACTACCATATGTATTCTTGTAATGTTAGTATTAAAAATAACTTTATTGAGAAAAAAATTTGTCTATTTGTTTTTGCTACCCCAAAAAATACTCTTGGACTTGATTTTATAGCTTTCGGAAAGAAGAAAATCGCCTCTTAACCGCTTTGAAGTGTTATTTCTTTTATGGACCCAAAAATAAAAATGTTTTTTCTCTTCATAACTCTCCACGTTTTAACTTGATAGTCCTTAAATACCTCTTTTTTCATTCGAATCTTCTGCTTAGCCTTAAGAAAACCAATTTAACATGACTAAATAAAAGTATCTGTTTGAAGCCCCACTTAAATAACTTTTTTTTGATCTATGTCAGGGGTGTTCGGGTAGGATTTTGCATACCTCAACTAATTTTTTTTGAGGAAGGTGCTAAGTACTGACCATAAAAAATTTTGCATCTGCCAAGATTCGATTTGTGACTCAGTTAAATCACTCACCAATGATCTATTGACACATTTTGAGATGGTGTAAACACCTATGTATAGATATATATTTGGTGTATTTAATAATATCTTTTATTGCAAAGTATCGGTGGTTGTAATTCGTTGCCAAATGTATTATCAACATTTAAAAAATGTTTCTTTAATTTTAATCAAATAATCCATTACACATTTTCAAAATTTGTAAAATGGTGATATTATTGATAAAACAATTAACACAATTACCAAAACAATATATAACTTTAAAAACATATAACGCAACTTTCAAAAACAGCACGCCTTTTAAGATAACCTACAAAAACTCTAGTCTCTTATTGTACAAATACAACAGATTAACCTAGATTTATAGTTATAAAAGCTGTCATTGAAAAAACTAACTTTGTAAGTGTGATTTCACATTGACGTCAGACACAAGTTTCAAAGGAATATATCTATATATATTTATACAGTGGTGGTTCATATAACTAAGAAAAATAATGTGATTATATTTTATATATTATGGAACCTTGGATTGAAAGGATAAATACACCACCAAGAGGACAAAGAAACTCAAAATCCACAAACCCATATGACCTTAAAGTCAAATCTTTAGGGATGAGAATGGCAAGTTCTGAACAAAAGCCCCAAAACCAACTTAAAAAATGTTCAAATTTAAGCCACTCGCAATATACAATGAACTGATATCATGTGATTTGATTACAATATATATATATATATATATATGGTAAGATTTTTTGGTGAACAAAGGAATATATGGTAAGATTTAAGTGTAAAATTGGAGAGATAAAGAACAAATGTGTTCACAAGAGTTTTGACTCAATTATATAACAAAGTGACTCGAATGATTTAACATTAATGATCAAGAGCTGAAAAGATAAAAATGTGAATCTTATTTATTAACTAATGTATTGATGTCACATGTCACTATTTGAGTTATTAAATTGGATCCCCATAAAATTACTCACACAATTCAAATTATAAATCTCACATCGAAAAATTTAGACTTGCAAAATAATATATAACACTTAGGAAGTGTTATATATATATATATTAGATCTTGTTTTGGTTTATCATATTTACTATTATCATAAAAAATTGAAGCCCACCAGAACCAAACTAGTATGTCTCTTAGTTTTTGGAGGGGAGGTACCTAAGTGAGGCTATGACTAGCTCTGAGTGTTTTGAAAATAATACTACAACACTTAAATTCATGCGTTTGTGTATTGTTGGAAGATATGTAAAATCTTAGATGCCCTTTGTTGGGAAAAGTGATTCACAAGAGAGAGGGATAGATTATTGTGGTCAGAGGGACATAGCCCTTTTTTATTTGGGTAAAGTCCTAGAAAACATGGGCTAGTCCTTATGTCAATTGATGAAGTAAATATGATATTATTTTTAAAGTAATTATTTATATTATCACAATAATATATAATTTTGATAATATATAATTTTTTTTGAACAATTATATTTGGAGAGATTTGAACACAAAATTTTTCATTAAATAAATCGTTTCTCACAAAATCTAGTGAATCTGGACCAACTCTATAAGATCTCACAATAATATATAATTTTAAACGTATACAATAAAAATTGTTAAAATAGTACGTTTGGTACGCAAGGAGGAGATCACGGTTTTCTTTGGGTGTGTTGTAATTTTCAAACGACTGTTTGTTGATTTATTCAAGTGTGTCCATGTTTTTTAGGTTACACTGATAAGAATTGAAGCATAGGCTCCTTTCCTTCCGCCCAATCCATCACAAATATTGTGTTATAAAATTATTGTCAACTTTCATCCTTAAGGCCATTTCTAATGGTAGTTTCTATTTTTCTATTTATATTTTACGTATCAATGTTATTTTACAACACATCTACATTTAGTCGTCAAGATTTTTATATGGGTATAAAAGCATAAAAAAATTGATCTTCAGTGGTACTTCATTTCTTTTTTATTTGACATTTATTTAAAAATGAGAGAGAATTAGTGGATTTCTTATATCCAATGAGAATGCGCCATATCACAATCAAAATTTCTATTCTTATGTAGAAATGTGATAAAAATTTCTCATGTGACTCAACTTCCACTTCTCAAAGAAATAGTTATTAAAAACCTCATTGGAGCATATTTTTTCTATTATTATTTTCTATCATAAAAATTTGTATTAATAGAAATAATCATCGGAGATGGCCTAAACAAATTCCATTAAATACACTTAAAAGGTATTAAATGCACTTATGGTCTGATGTCTAATGTTACACAATCATCGAGTGTACTACATAAAGAATAATAGAATATTGTAATCTTACTGATCGACTTCACTTACCGGATATTCATATCAAGTATATTAATGATTTGTACATTTTGAAAATGTATAATTTATCAATACATCCAACATGAATAACCGATAAATGAAGCCGAACAGTGTAGCAATGCTATGTCTATAAAGACATGGTTGGCAATTCAAATTGAGAATCCAGCATATTTCCACATGGAGAACCAATTCTTGAACAGAGTCACTCACCTTTTTCCTTCCTCATGCCAATTCCCAAGTGCATCAGATATTATCCAAACAACCTCCATTTCTCCATTGAATTCAAATACCAAAAACAGAACCAAACAACATTCTTCTTCTAAAGGTGAATGGCTTAGCAGTGAAGAAGACGAAGAAGAAGAAGAAGATTTGCAGTTTTACGGCGAAAACAGAGCTTCTTTTAGCTTGTCATCTGGTTCTCTTGAATCTTTTCGCCGGAATCTGGCCGCTTCTCGCCTGGAAAAATGTAAATCTCGCCGGAGAAGTTGTGGGTCCTATTTGGGTCGTTGTTCAATCCAGATTCCGGCGCATTCAAGATATATTCCACAAGATTTTGGAGAAACCGTCGGAGCTTGCCGGAAAACAACCAAATCTCGCCGTAGAGCGGACATGGGTCGCCGTAAGACAAGTAAAAAATATATATATATATATATATTTTGTTTTATTATTATTTTTTAATTCTGAATTTAAAGTCTAAATTTATTATTATTATTTTTTAACATTAGAGATTAATTTTAATTTTAAATATCAACATGAAAAATAATTAAAAAAATAATTAATTCAAGGGATTAGTCGAAATGCGTGAAAATTGATTCAGATGGAAAACAAAAAAAAAATGTAAATTTGTATTTTATGCATCAATTTTTATCATATAAAATTTTTAAAAGTTGTCATGTCTTTTGTCAATTTAAATATAAAAATATGTTTTAAATTTTTTTGGCTCTATGCAAGGGGTGTCTGCACCAGTTTTTGTGTACCTCGACTACTCTCGGCCAATCGCTGGCTGGCGTATATTTTGTATCCCGAGAATATGTGATACAAGATGACTATAAAATTTATGTATATTTTTTTCATGTAAAGCTATTAAGAACATTTCCAATGGTTGTGTAAAAATTTAAGTATAAATCTTATGTGTAAACTCACTTATGCACAAAACTTAAAATCTAAAAAAAAAAAATATGTTTTAATGGTGCTTTTGTAAACGTTTGTGTAAAATTTGAAATAATCAATAAAATCCTAACACATTTTAGATGTCATTTTATGCACTCTTTCTTAAATTTGTGTAACATAATTTTATATTGAATCTTAATTTGTTGGTCTTGATGAGTAGATTTTAAATATATAATTTTCATTAAAATCTCTATCTACATTTTAAAATTTTATAAAAGAATTGAGGAAAGAGAAATCTCAGTGTAAATTGATACTCTATTTTACACAAAATCTAAATTTAAAAGACTACTGGAAATATTTGGTTGTAGTTTTTAAATGTTTAATTTAAAATTTGTTTTTAAGTATAGTTCTTTAAAACTGTTTTTCAATTCGTTTGTATACGATATACTATTTTTAAAATTTTACCAAAAAATGTAATTTTTGTATTTTATTCATTTCTTAAAAGATTTTTTTAAACTATAAAAGAAAAAATAAGCAAAAAAAATCCTTTTTTAAAAGTCGGTGAACCAAACACAAATTTTTTTTAAAATAAAATACCCAAATTATCTTTTAAAAATCGAAGCAAACAACACCTAATTTTACGAGCTGCGCACAAAACAAATTTATACTCTACTGTTGCACTAAATATTACATGTGATTACATAATCTACAAGTGTTTGTAAATCATTCCTTCCCTTTCAAATCTTTACAAAAAAAATGGAAAGTGTCCCTAAGAAAAACTGTATAATTTAAGTGTAAATTAAAAAGCACTTTATTACATAACTATGGAGGTATTCTAGTACACATTGATAATCGCGCAACTGGCCATTTTCGGAACGACCCTCGTGTCCGCAGGTGCGGGCGCAATATGTTAAATCAATTAAATACACTAGGTTACAATCTCATAAACATATTTCGTAAATGGTGCTAACATCTCTGATCATAAAAATTGATAAAATTAGCGGCAGCCATGAACTGTGAGCAGGGATTAGTCGATGTACGTGGAAGCTAGCTCGGATATTTAGTGGGGAACCAAAAAAGAAAAGAAAAGAAATAAGAATGTGGACAATAGGGTAGTACTTTTGAGTTTTGACATAATAACTGTAATCTTTACTAAAGCAATACAATATTCAAAATATATCGAATAGTTCACTTTGGGTGACAATTTCTCATTCACCCCATATCCTTTTTGAGCAAACAAATATACGATCTCGATGTACTCATGGAAGAGAACACGAATCTATAATTTCCTTTTACAACCGAGTGTGAAATCCCGTTTAAAATTACCGTCAAAATGGCTCAAAAATGACTTTAATATTCATTTTTTTTTCCAACACTAACAAGCCCCATTTTTTTATTTGATTGATTGTTTACTAATTGTGCCCCAATTTGGTTTAGAAAATGAATTTCAAGGAGGCTCCGAAGTCTCAATTAGTTCAACCGAGCTTTATTACAGCGATTTTTGTCGAAAGACAGCCAATGATCGTCGTAAAACTACCAAGAATCGCCGGAGAACTAGCAGGACCACAAATAATGGAATCAGTGATGGAGTTGAAGACAGTTATGCAATGGAAAAGAATTCGCGAGATCCGTACAACGACTTCAGGAAATCAATGTTGGAGATGATAGTAGAGAAACAAATCTTTGGAGCTAAACAACTTGAGCGATTGTTTGAGATTTATCTGTCTTTGAACTCATGTTATCATCATGAGGTTATTACACTAGTTTACTCTGAAATTTGTGAAGCTTTGATCATTCATTGATTGTCACAATGGTGTAATCATATGAAGTTGGAATACTAAGTTTTTGTGTTGATGTCTAATGGCGGATTCACATGCGTAAACTGAGAGAGTCAATTGTCCACTTCTAATTTTTTTTTTTAATTTATAAAAAGTAAGAATCGTATTAAATTTGCCCCCTTTTAAAAAAATTATATTCCTGTCTCCGTTGATGTCTCTGTGAATTTACATGAATGATTGAATATAATGTAATACATAATTGTTTTTCGTCATCGGAAATGCCAGGTTGAAATGAAATATCTATTGATATTGCTACAAGAAAGATTTTATTGACAGCTTAAGTTATTCCTCAACAAATTAAGAAAAATTTAAATTTTTAAAAGATAAGATCAATTTTGAAGCACTTTATTTTAAATATAGCGGATAGATTCCATTGTCAAAATTAACGCTGTATTATAAGGCTAAAGTGAATCTAGCTCCTCCTTCTTTTATTTATTTACATAATAAAGATTTGCATAAAAAATGAAATATCTAAAGGGAAAGTACATAAAGTGTCTATGGGCTTTTTTGTTTATCCAACTCACTGTTTTTAAAGCAAATAATGGCAATGCGAAATGAATATGGAATTTTCAAGGCCCAGCCCAGCAAGGCCCAAGCTCACTTAAACTAGTCACCACTCCCTAGTTCTTTTTGACTTTTATAAAATTTATGTACACGAGCTTAGTGAGTCATTTCTTCCGTGATGAACTGTTGGCGGGAGTCCTATATTTTGTCTCAATGGACTGTACAAAAAAGAGGGTGAGCCGGGAAGAAGTATATACCGTGAGAGAAATAAGGAGATCAACTTCTTTCAAATATACAACATCAATAGTTAGACTCTTATGTCGATTCAAATGAATCATCCTTTCCACCGAAGTGAATCTTTGCCTGCTAAGCAAGATGATAGCAAATTACAAAGTGTTTAACGCGTTATTTACTAAAAAAATAATATTCTTATTTGGCCAATTTTATAAATCATATGATATGGTAAACTTGTATTGATTGAAGTCTGTAGTATGTATTGATAAAATGATAATCAATACATAACTACCATGTCAATAGTTTATAAAAACTGGTCAAAAAGTTAATTCATATAAGAAAGTTATCTTTGTTAGTAATTGTAAATGTGTTTTTATATATGCTTGAGATATGTGAAGTAGTGAATCCAGCTAGTTGGGAAATGCTCTTTACACTTTAGAATCTATAGGAGGTCAGTGGTATCTTCATAGATACATAGGTAGATTGTGGAATCATTAGATTGATTGACGAAAGGGATCAATGTAAATGTTCAAAGTGGTGGTCCGGAAAGAGTGTATTGCTCTGATCTTTAATTCTTTATATTATCTTTTTAGTAAAGGCATACAATTAAATCTGACAATAGATCGTGTTTGTACAGAGTAATATTAATTTTATTTTAATAATATATTGCTTAACTAATGCGCAGTCTATTATAAGTCGTATCATGTCTGTTCTTATCAGTTTTGCATGCTAAGAATCGTTCAATTCATACGTACACGTGTAGTATATTACGAGATGTATTTTGTGCAGCCTGCATCATATTACATATATATACAGTTATATATTGTGTTTAAAGCATGTATTTGGTAACGAGCTCGTGTTACATATCAACAAGGTTGTGCCACATATTGGTTATGCATTAAGGTTTTTAACTACGTGTAAATACTTTCGGGAGGTTATTCATTTGCAAGATAAGTATAAAATATTTTGACGTGAACAAATTGCATATTATAAATAGTGCAGTTGATTTTCCTCATTTCTTATATCAAAGTGCGCGTACAATATTTTATTTTTACAAACTGAGTTTCTAATGAATAAAATACATTTTAATTAATAATTTTATATTAATTCGTATTGTGTTATTATACCAAGTCCGGTGTCGGTTTAAAAAACAACATTTGTGTTTGGTATGATTGGTCTTAGTCATGCAAGCACACGCGCCTGCATGTCTTGCCATTTTCAAGCACACTTATGAAGTTTTCAATATTCCCTGGAGTTTGGAGCTTGAAGTGGGTCCTAATTATGAGAGCATGTTCTGTAATTTAAACCTTTTTGTGTATTTTATATATATATATATATATATATATATAAATAGATGATATGATACGGACTAATTTTTATACACTAATCTTTTTACGATAGTTTTTTATTATAAAAATATTTGGGGATGTTTTTTATGACGCAAAATCGTCATAAAAAAGATCATCCGCACCTGAAATTTTCCGTATATATATATATATATATATATATATCTAAGTTTTAATTTATTCAAATTATATAAATAAATGGGTTTTTTTTTCTTCTTTTAGAATGTTCAGCTCAAATGAGGGTAATTGGTACACATTTATGGATGAGGAAGAAATAAAATTGAGTGATATTAATTTATTCTTCTAGTGTGTTAACCTTAATTAATATCTTAATCTTTTTATACAGAATCTGTTCCAATAAAATATGCATGTTGTTAACTGAGAAAGGGCAGAAAATCATAACCTCGAAAATTACTAATATCATCCATTTTGGACTCCTTTTTTTTTGTGTCACCTGACTTGGTGATTCTAAATAAAAACTATATTTCTTATTAGAAAAAATGTACAAATTATTTTCTAAAATGTAAGCTTAGTAATTATGGTTTATCAAATCGCATAATTATTTAAGCGAGTTGTATTAATATACTTTTGGGAGTTGTTGCCTCAAATACAATGTATTACATTTGAAGTGTAATAGTTCAAATTGGGTTAATAAGTTAAATCGGTCCGTTGAATTGTACCAAGACCTTTTGATGAAAAACCACACCCGAAACCCATAGACAATATTATACTTTTAAGATTTATATTATTTTATATAATGATACCCATATTTAGTTTGACAATACAAACACAGTGATACTCTATAAAGTTAAGCTCTCATTTAGTCATTTAAACAAAAAAAAATAGTCGGTTCAAACTTGAGTCAGCTATATATAGGAATAACCTTCACATTGTAATAAACTATAGATTATTTAGTTCCTATCTTAAAGAATTTGCTTCTGTATAATAATATTTTTTTATACAATAGAAAAAAAAATGTAATTTCGTTAGGATGTAGTTTTGTTTGAGGGAGAAGGAAAGATATTTACTTGAATTGGTTGAACATTGCATATATTGGGTTGTTTTTATGTATTTATGGAATTTAATTATAGATTAAAACATTAATAGAGCAACATAAATTAGTAAATTTCAAGATGCCTCTTTGAGTTAAGTTTATTTTTTCCAATGTTTATATCTTAGAAAAAGGCATGGGATTTTTTTAACTAATCTCTATTAAGTTAACCTCTCAATAGTGTGTATAAAATTGGTGTGGTCCTAACCACCAGCTTAATATTAATAATTTTAAGGAGAAATAAATACCTGACATAAAATATAACGTATCAAATGTAATCATTGTGTGTCGGTTAAAAAAACCTTTATTACAATCCTATTATAATCAATAATAATATATCAATAAATCAATTTTTAACGTTAAATATTTATATTCATATAGAAATACTCGCCTAAGGCTTATATAATTTGGTCAATTAGGAGCAAATGGTTGACTTACTTGTGAACATGTTAACTATTGACCAAGGTCAAATGATCAATACTTACAAATGTACAAACTAGAAATTAGGTAGAAGGGCTTATTATACATTGATTTTTACCAAAAATCCAATGAATAATATTTTTTTGAATGAAGGGCCTATTTTTAATTGGTAATTTGAATGAAGGGCCTATTTTTAATTGGTAATTAGTGTAAGAGGCCTATTTTGTTTTATATTTTAAATGAATGTATTTGAATAAATTTAAATATCATTTAATTAATAAAAACATGTTATGTATTACCTAAATTACCCCTTTTTATGAAATTTTCACAAAAAATATGGACTGCAAAGTTCATATTGCAATAAAATATGAACTGCAAAGTTCATATTGCAGTGAAATATGTACTGCAATATGAACTTTGCACTAAAAATATGGACTGCAAAGTTCACATTGCAGTAAAATATGGACTGCAATATGAACTTTGCACTAAAAATATCGACTGCAAAGTTCACATTGCAGTGAAATATGGACTGCAAAGTTCATATTGCAGTGAAATATAGACTGCAAAGTTCATATTGCAGTCCATATTTTAATGCATATTGATATTTTTTTAGTTTATTTTAAGGGTTGGGATGTCACTTTTAGCGTACAATGAAAAAAAAGACACATGTCATATTAGCTCAATAAAATAAAAAATAGGCCCTTTATTTAAAAAATTTTTATTCCTTGACCTTAGTGTGAAAATCTTTCTCTAATAAGCCCTTTTTTTTAATTGCCCCATGTACAAATCAACAAAGAAAAAACGGTAAGTGCCTATTATAGTAGTGAATTAAATATGATGACATATTTAATTACTATTTTTATGTCATATATTTATATTTGCGTAAAATTATTAATTGACCCTAAATCAAATAGGCCTATAAATGTACAAGACAACTAAGAGAACAAAGACCACTTTGACTAGCCCATTTAGGGCCGGCAATATTTGACACGACAGCTAACCCGATTACGAACTCGACACGGAGTTAGCGGGTTTGGGCGCATAAATAGTTCGGGTCAATTTCGGGTCAGATAGCTAACCCGCAAATAAACGGGTCGTATTCGGGTTAACCCGTTAAGAAAATACCCGCAATTCAACACGATTATTATTTTTCATTTTCTTTTACAGCTATATATATATATATTTTATTTTTCCATCTTTGTTGAACAATTATATTCTTATTTGGAGTAATTGGTAGTAGATGATAGTTACAATTATGTTTGTAATGATGGAAAGATACTAATTTTTTCATGTTTATGCTTCGGTGATGGAATGCTATATATTTGACTCTAGATTAAAATAAAATATAATTTTGGTTTGGGTATACTTATTATACTTATAATAATTAAAACTATTATAAATATAAGTTAATTCTTTTTACATGAGACTTAATTGTCATTATAATCTTAAAAGGTTAATCGTGTCGTGTCGAGTTGCAGATTTAACATGACCTATTTATTAAACGGGTTAGTCGGGTCGTGTCGTGTAACTTGTAAAATAAACAGGTCGTGTTCGAGCTAATATAAATGACACGATTAGTTAAACGGGTCGTGTTCGGGTTGACACTAATACTGTAATACTTGTGTGTTGACACAACCCGAACACGACACGCGAACCCGAATTGCCAGCCCTAAGCCCATTGACCTTATTAGTTCATGGATTAGGTTGATATTTCTCATACAAAGCATTTGGCAGATTAATATTGTAATGAAATTTCAAGTGATATTTATCATACAAAGCATTTGGCAGGTTAATTTGTTCTTTTTCTATTTTAATTTCATTATATATATATATATATATATATATATCTTTATCAAACTACATATTAAGAATCAACGTCATTGTCAAACTATTTTTGTCCTTTTTCTTTTCAAATTAAGTTCGGTGTAAAAAGTTATGCCATATATATCATGAGGCGTGTTCTAAATAATACGGTTCTCATTCGAGAAAACGAAGACTATTCACTTTAGAGGAGTAAGTGAATTAGTTTTTTTCATGAAATTTGGTATACATTATAATTATAATGAATAGATCATTTTCGCCAAATTTTATTAAAAATTTCAAATAGAAAGTTAGTGTAATGAAAATGTGATATATATATATATATGTTTATTTTTGTTCCATTAAAATTTTATATGATTATATATCACTAATTCTTAAATTGAATTTTTTTTTTGTATAAAACTTTAGTAGAAATAATTTATCATAAAAATCATTTTAAAAGAGTTTCACAACAAAAAAATATTTATTTATTTTTAAAAATGAACGGTTTTTCTCCTTCTTCTTCTTCTTTTTTTTTTTTTTTTTTTTAAATGATACTATGAGAAATACTCTAGACAAATTTTCTCTCTAACGGTGGACTCATGCAAATCATTCATTTTGGTACTCTTGAAAATGTCACAAAAATAATAACTTTAATTGATTGATTTAACTTCCTAACCATCAGATCTGATGTTGACTTCTGCAAAGTCAATCTCAACGGTGCAAAATGTTCCATTTGTACCAATCAATGGCTTAAATACGTATACATAAACTCCGACCAACCCATATTCAAGCCATATATTTATGTGGCACAAATATGGAAACATATTTTTCAACGACAAAATTTTTTATTGTTAAAATTGACTTTATACCAAATTAGTCTGAACTAAAATCTTTCTATATATCTTTAATTTGGCATACTGTTTACTTATTCCTATTATTTAAATTAATTTATTTCGGCCTTTTTATATATCTTTATGAATTATTTTTATATCAAATATATATATATATATTTTTCAAGCATAAGTATGATTACTCAATGCAAAATTTACTCTAATAAAATTAAGATTAATTTAATCACAAGTTTTTTTTCTAAATATCTTGGCTAGAAAAAAAATAATGGTAATGACCGAACAAACTTTGGGACATACACGACGAAAGCTCTCTTCACATACGTGACATATGAAGGATCTCAAATTGGTAAAGCATGTTGGACGTGGTGTTCGATGTACAAGTAATGAGTTTAAATCGTTAAAACGTGGTGTTCGACGTACAAGTAATGAGTTTAAAATCAGTTATACTTTAATGAAAGCTACAGCTACTGGTCTAGACTTTATATAAGTAATGAGTTTGTCAGGGTATAGTAAAAATATTAAATGTAATGCCATGAATATTATCACGGTTTTACAATGCTCTATCGTTTATTTATACTTTCTTTAAGGATAAACAACCCTTGAATGAAAATGACAAAAGTAATTAGGTAAAGATTGTTGTAGTTCCGCACTAAAATTCCAAATAAGATCAAAACAAATAACTAAGCACTTGAATGTGACAAAAGTTGCATAAATTCAAATACAATCTCCCTAGTATCCCTTTTTCCTTATTAGGTTAGGGTACATAGGGTAATCATCCAATTAAGGACCATATTGTTTGGAAATATCCCAATTATATTCAATGAACTTTTCTTTGTTGACTCTACCTTTTGAAGTTGCCCTAAAAGGCATGATCCTAATCCTTAACGTGTGGTCCAACAGTATGGCAGTGCAAATAATGAATTGTCGTTTGTGAATTATTTGAGCTCAACTGTGGTAACAATCTATGGACTAAAAGTAATGAAATAAATATAAATTAAAGAAAAACAATCAAAGCCATTATTTAGGTATAGGCATGTCAGTTGGGTCGAGCAGTCCTGAAGCCAACCCATTTGTCTTGTTAAATTGAGGATCAAGTTTTAATTGAGTTTGAGTCAATTAGATTGAACGGAATTTTAAATACGAATTAATTAAATTTCGGGCCTAGTTTAAACTTCAAGTGCTCAACCCAAGTTAAGTTTGGCCCTCTTAACATGTACTAAGTTACCGTCAAAGTGAAATTTATTATACCTAGTGATTGTTGTTAGGGTTTGAACTCCGTTCCAACGAATCATGTTTCTTTTAATTAGTCATTTAATGGTGTATACAATTTTTTGAGGAATTTTATTCTAGTTTAAAATATGGATAATATTTAAAATGTTTTACTATGCTTTATGGATGTTTATTAATTATTGCTTAGCAAATTTTTAAACCATACTTATTGAAGATATTTGGGTTGGCCCAAACTTAGGCCTAAAATCCACAATAAATTATTATAAGTTTAATTTGAGTTTAAAAGGTATGTTTTAATTTGGGTCAAGTTCAAGCTTCAAGGTACACAAAATAATTAGAACTGAAGCATGAGCATCTCTAAACTAAATCATATAGCCCGATTGACATGCCTAGTTAGCATGCAATGTTTGTTAATTGTTCAATCTGAATATGAACAGTCTAATTAAACCAAAAACACCCATATCTGTATTCATAAGCTACAAAATTAGAGCTAGCCATTACCTAACAAATCTCCCTAACTGGGATTTTTCTTGAAATTAACTCTGACGAAATTCGACCATTGCCCACTTTTATAAAATGTGAGTTATAGTTTTTATTGGTATGTCATAAATTAGTTAGCTACTTTTAAAAACGAAAAATCAAATAGTGAACATTGAGTTAGAGATATGTAGTATATGATTGGAATTGAATATGAACCCTATCAATTCAAGAATTGCCCTAAAAATGGCACATAGTTAATTCATTATTCAAAGTATTGGTCGTAGATACTACTTGGGAATTGGGATGCAGTCATTTCAACAAGAAAATAGCCACGACACATGAAAAACGTGGATGCTCTAGAGATCAATTAGAGTTTTTTTTTTTTTTTTGTAAAGTTTCATTATCAACATTAATTTCTCAAAAGAAGTTACCTCTCAATACAATATAAAAAGTACATTAGATGTTTATTCATTATTTGCCAAAATGACAAATAAGTAAACAACAAAAAAGGCCAAATACCTCGCCAATTGACCTTCTCTCTACCCTTTCTAGATAAATGGAAAATGTACACTATATATGTACAATTACATTAGAAATCAAAACTTTTTTTTTTCTCAATTAGAGGAGCAACTTCTTGGTACTAAACATTATGCCAAAGGTAACAAGAAAATTTCTCCACTTATGTCTATGGCCTCGATCAAAAACCTAAATTTCTGCTAAAAAAACAAATAATTGAAAAGTGAATAAAAGTTATGTCTCGGACAAAAACGCACGAGCAACAGCCGTCAGATGCTTCGCCTCGGCTTTCCAGCACCGTTCGATGTCATCAGCGATCCTCCTAGCGTCAAAGGATGCACCAAAAATGCCACGTTTAGTGAACCCTGCCGAGTATAGCCCGTTCTCGCCTTTCCACCCATTTGGAAATGGCTTTCGAGGGAACCCATCTATCTCCGAGAACATATCTTTCTCCTGTGTTAATTATATATACATATATGTTTAGTACTTTAAACTTGCAATACTTCTATGATACTTCTAACATAAAAATTGATATATTTAGTGAGACTAACATATATTAATTAGAAGTGTAGAGTCCATATAAAATTGATCTATTTTAGCCAATGAGAAATCTTCCAAATTATTGAAATATCACTATTTTATGTCTGATAAATATTTTGCTCTAAACGAAAAATTACTTAACCAAATGAAAAAAAGGGGTCAAATAGAGAAAAGGAAAAAGGTTTTAGTACCTTTAACCAAGAGGGTACATTGCTCTTATAGCCAGTTGCCAAGATGATTGCATCAAAATTTTCTATCATCCCATCAATAAACTCCACTTCTTGATGTCTTACACACTTAATGCTTGGACATACCTACAATAATAGTAACATATTAGGATTAGAAATTAATAGTCTTCTTTTGTAGTTCACAATTATCTAATTAAAATTTGGTAATTAAATGATATTATTTTGAAATACTGTATGTCTGTATTGTCTTGTCAAAAATTGGAAAATTTTGACATGTATAAATATGAAGTACAATTTTACAACTAGTCCAATCATTGAAAAAATAAAACTAAAACATTTATAGAAACGGCCAAAAACACATCTCTTCTATTATCTGAACTTGAATCTAAACTTGAAATTTTATTTGAAATGGTAGACACGCTTTTTTTTTGTTCTTTTCTTGCGCTCCAAATAAATCATCTAGTTTATGAGATAATTTCGTAAAAGCGAAAAACGATAGTTAAGTACCTTGATTTCTCCCTTTCTGATTTTGGCAAAGGTACCAACGTCCAGTACGGGCGTCTTACCGCACAAGTGCTTTAGCTCCAATGGTCCTAGCTGAGGTCGCATAATGCCGAATTTGGACATGTCTCCGTAAAGAAGCCAAGATACAACCAACAAAACTTGATCTACCATGCGAATTGGGAACCACTTGAGCATAGACATGGACAACCCGAAGGTTGATATTCCCAACATTTGTTGTGGTAAGATATGCAACTACAAAAACAAGTCATTACAAAAGATTTCGTCAATAAAAAATAAGTTATATTTATATGCATGCGTGTATATGTATATATCAATTTTTCAAAATAAAAAATGAAAGAAATCAGAGAAATCCCAACTAATGAAAGAAATCGGAGAAATCCCAACTAGTGTCATTATTTCTGTAGTGGGTTATTACATAAAGTCACAAACTAAAACTTTTACTTATTAAATTGCGAGTACATATAATATACATTATGATAAGAAAATCATAGTTTTATAATAAAAAGAAAATTCACATAAATCCAACTAGTTTTTGTTTCTTTTTATAATGGATTTTGTGACGGAGACAAAATA
The DNA here is from genome assembly GCA_021464415.1 of Lonicera japonica. NCBI lineage: Eukaryota > Viridiplantae > Streptophyta > Magnoliopsida > Dipsacales > Caprifoliaceae > Lonicera > Lonicera japonica. Next base: position 52,782,074 of record CM038470.1, read on the forward strand.
AACACTTTTAATCATTGAATTAAAAAGAAAAACATTTTAAATTTTTTGAATCAATAAATAAATATTTAACAAATTAATTAGATTTTGTTTAGTTTGTATCTTGTAATTGATTTTAAAATTTTAGATTGAGAGGAGAAAGCAAATTTTACGAAAAGTACTTTCATACGGACATACATCTAAAAACATATTCAAAGAACACAATGATATAGTAGTCGTCAATACAATTAAATTGCGAAAACGTTACTCATGATATATCAAATGTATCATCTATAAACGTATTAATGAATGTTTTGACTGTTCACTGTGACATCTGAATGTGTCTTTGGCGCACGCTTTTGTTGAAATGAGAGAGATTGCAAAGTGAGAGATCGAATGTGTCCTTACTGAATCTCTGATCACAACAGAGGCATTAGCATTATGATTACAAAGATCCAAAACAACCTCCATACCAGAATTCCCACACCCAACAACCAACACTCTCTTCCCAAAATAACCCTCCCCACTCCTATACTCACTTGTATGCAACACCTCCCCTCCAAACTCCTTCACCCCTTCAATCTCCGGCACCACCGCCTCCGCATTCTCCCCCGTGGCCACCACCAACCACCGGCAAACGTACTCCTCCCCGCCCTCACTCCTCACCCTCCAAAACCCCACGCTCTCATCGTACTCCGCTCTCAAAACTCTGCTATTAAAAACCGGCCTTAACTCAAACTCCCTCACGTAATCCTCCAAATACTCGACGAATTCGCTCCTGGAAGGATAAGTTGGGTAGTGATCCGGAAAACCTTTCAGCGGAAGCTCACAGAATTGTTTAGGCAAATGGAGCTTCAGCCTGTCGTAGCTCTTTGTTTTCCATAGGGACGCAATGTCGTTAGACCTCTCTAGGATCACACTCGGTACGCCTTTTTCCTTGAGGCAGGCAGCAGTTGCCAGCCCCGAGGGCCCGGCCCCGACAATGACGGGGCCGGGAACAAAAACGGAATGAATATTTCCGGTGCCATAACGGCTGTCGTGGACGGATTTGCACTCGATTTCCCTTAGGTACTCCATTGAATAAGATAGTTGTGTTGTGTTTAGTGAGTGAATTAATTGAATATAGTTAAAGTTAAGAAGATTTGTGAGGAGGAGAAAATGAGAGGTGGGATTAAAAAGGAGTAGGAATGCTAAAATGGTGGGGTGGATAAGGATTTAAGAGTTGTTTCTTATCCACTTAATTTTGAAGGTCTTCTGATCGGAGAAATAATCGGAGGATGGGGAAGACCGAAGGATGCGGGTATTTGTTCAACACAGAGAGAGAGTTAAGAGAAACAGAGAGTGAGGAATTGAATTTGGTCACTCTATATATGAAGGACAGGTGGGAAGAGGTTATTAGTAGTAATAGAAGTTTGGGTGCATGTGGGGACATATTTATAGTTTTATATGTGTAGATGTGTATAGTTCTGGTTGAGACAACAAGCTTTTTACCAGGAACCTTTACTATAAAAAAACAGAGTTGGGGATGAAAATTTTGAACCAAGTTCTTGGACTTAAACCTTGCGTGTACAATTTTGTTTTATACAACTGAGGTGAAACCATTTAGATAAGAAGAACTGTTTTTACTAGTAATAGTTTCTTATACAAATGAAATTGTTTTGTCCATGTAATTATCCAGATTCTTCTTCAAAATGATTAGCCTGAGTTTTAAATTATGGTCGCTATATTCACATGTATATATCATGATGTTGGCTCTTGCTAGTTGCATCCAACGATTCTAACTCACCGTCAGCTGCACAAACATGGCCCACAATATCTACATATTAACATGGTAGCGGTCCTAGGTCCGCTCTGATACCATATGTAACCACCCGAATTTTTTCCCAAAATTACTAGCTCAAGTTGTAAATTAGGATTATTGCAACTACATATATATTATATATATATATATATATTAAAGACCTTCCCATTACACTACCGATGCAGAATATTTTGAGTAACAATTTACCCCAGTTAAATTCATGACATCCTTGTTAAGTCAATGTCATACACAAACAATCACAGCTCTAACTATTCGCATCCATTGAATTCCTAGGTCGCGCACAAACACAACCCACAATATCTGCATGTCACATAGTAATAGTTATGAGTCCGCTCTAATACCATATGTAACCACTCGGGTTCTCCCTCAAAATGGCTATTCCAAGTTGTAAACACCCATGTATATATCAAGTATATTCCTTATTACACTACTGATGTGAGACATTTTGGATTCGTTACAAGCTCGGAGTTCTCCCTCAAAATGGGCTATTCCAAGTTGTAAACACCCATGTATATATCAAGTATATTCCTATTACACTACTGATGTGAGACATTTTGGATCGTTACAATCTCGGGTTTCTCCCTCAAAATGGCTATCCCAAGTTATAAATACCCATGTATATATCAAGTATATTTCTATTACACTATTGATGTGAGACATTTTGGATCGTTACAATCTTCACTTGTTAAATTATTAGCGTCCTCGTTAGGCTGGGGTCAACACATAAACAATCTCGACTCTTGCTAACGTATTCATAGATTCAACTCGTTGTCAGCCGTTGTATAGACACAACCTATAATATTCACACGTCATGTGACAGTGGTCCTAGGTTCGCTCTGATACCTATATATAATCACCCAGGTTCTCCCACAAAATGAGATCCCAAGTTGTGATTTAGGGTCAGTCTCTACATATCTTCCAAGGACGTTCCCTATTACACTACCTATAGGGATATTTTTAATCGTTACAATCCCTAATGTCATGCAGACAATCGACTCACAATATCCGCACGTCACATGGTAGTGGTTATGGGTCCGCATCTAATACCATATGTAACCAACCGGAGTTCTCTCCTCTAAAATGGTTAGCTCAAATTGAAAATTATGGTCGCTGCACCCATGTATATATATAACAAGAATTTTCTCATTATACTACCGATGTAAAATATTTTTGGTCGTTGCATTTGTGGTTAGTATTGAAATGATGCAATCACAATTTGTAACCCAGTGACTTAATTATTGTTGGGTTAGAATTTTTTGGGCAGACCGAGAGCTCCTAGGTTGATTCTCGAACATAATAGCAAAATAGTTGTGGCTAGCGGTTGGACTCAGTTTCAATAGTAAAAATTAATCGAGATACGTGAAAGTTGGCTCAAACACCTCATAATGTAGATAAACAAAATGTATTGAAATGTTGAAAATCAACTTTATCAAAATACAAGAAAACAATCTAATATTAAGGTTTTTCATTTACAAGATTAACCAAAAACATTCTCACACCTTTGCATTACAAACCAAACACTTTTGCAGCATTTTAGATGTACTTAATGCATATCCCTACCCATTCGTGTTTAAAAATAGAGTAATTGTACGTTCTCCCATTCTTAGCTATGTTTTAGTCTGTCTTGTTTAAGATCCTACTTTTATTTTTTGGATTTTTCTCAAATTGATACTATTTTTTTTCTTTTGAATATAATTGATGATTTAACGTAGAGAAAACTCGTATTTTAAGCAGGTTTGAAATTAGCATATACCCTTTTAAAAACACCAAAATTGAATTAAATTTGAAATAGAGTACTACTTCTATATTTACTATGGGCACTGAAAAATAAAATTCAACTGCTTAGTTAGTAAGACAAATTAAGTTCCGCGAATAAGTTTTAGTACTATATTTAATATGGTGCGGGGACATCGCGCAAGAAAAAAGTAGAGTAGGAACAATTAAGTTGAGGAATTCAAAAGATGGAGATTAGGACAATTAAGTTGAGGAATTCAAATGATGATGGAGATTAAAATGACTAATTGACAGCCTTATCTGAAGAGAGATTTAGATTAAAAAGTGCTAAAAGAGTGGAGTGGATTAAGAGAGGTTTTTTTTTTCTTATCCACAAACTAATTGTATGATCCATATATTTATCCATTTTACATGTTATTAGCTGTTGGCGGATAAATAACTAGATGAAGTTAAGACCCCTAATCCTGCGGCAATTAAGGAAGTTAGAGAGAGAAACTTTTAGACATTTTTAGAGAGAGAAGAGAAAAGAGTGATGATATTGTGTATCACTCTCAGAGCAAAGGCCAAGTGGCAAGAGCTACTAATTGAAGTGGGCAATGTGGTTTAGAGTTTGACCTAGATGACATGACAACGGGTCGGTTTTTGGACATATTTGTAAAATTTGAATTAAAATATGGTTTTAAGATTATAGCAATAGGTTTCGAACTCTGATACAAGTTAGTAACGGGTCCATAAAGTCTTGCACTAGACACTGGTTACATGGCGATAACTTACGGTGTGTTTGACAGGCCGGATTACAGAGTCAGATATGATTGTTTAATCTTATACCGACAGAATAAAACAATCTCACATCTTAGGTGGGTTTCGCTAATCCCTTTCTTGGTGGGATAAAAACCTCTAGTGGGATAAATAAACCTCCCCAATATTCAATCCTAACAAACACAAAATATGAGATATATAAGATAAAGTTATCATATTTTCCCTTATTATTATGCGCATCAAACGTAACTTTATTATGGTAACATTCGAATTTAGTAGTTTCAGAGTAGTCAAAAACTAATAAATAACCCGATATTTAATAAATATGGCATTCGATGAAACACGAAGCACAATATAATTAACAAAACCAGCACGATACAAAGTTTGATCACTTAGTCAAGTCCCACAACTTGGCTATGCACAACCAAGATGCTCCCCTACGCACACAATACGACGGCGCGCATCTATAGCATATTTGACTACAAGTGGAGTATGCTTTGGGGTATTCCTTAAGGACTTGCACTTTGGTTATGGAATATGCATCATCAACATGACACTTAATAATTATACATCGTACTTTTAAAATCAACATATTATTCTAACAAAAGTCAAAAATACTTTAGCAACAAGATTTTCATTTTTTATTTTTGGTTTATACCAAGAGTGTTTAGGTCAGTTTTTGCACATATCGACTAATATTCTTCGTAAAGGGTGTTAACCTATTAACCACCAAAAATTTTGTTTTTGTTGGGATTCAATCTAAAGAATTTTCAGTCGAGTTTAATTTTTTGAATCCAAGATAGCTGGCCATCAATATTTTCATTTATTTAATTTCTTAAAACTATGTTTAAACGTCATGTCAGTTGTCACTGGGCAAACTTGTAAAGACTCATTGGGACTGATATTTAAATCCTCATTATTAGAGGATATCATTTGTATAGGCAAGAGACTGAATGATCTTTGATTAGGATAAGTCAAGTACTATGATTAATGTTAATTTAATCTTAAAGTGGTGTGATTCAATGGGTCGGCTATGAATTCTTACCAAATTGTATCCCACTTAGAATCATAGTAAATTGTGGTATTAACCACTAAGTAGCAAGTACATGATTAGTTTTGTGAACTTTTTCTTAAGAAATATTGATTTTGATGATTTACCGGCAAATTATGAAACTACATTAATTTGCCACCCAATAAGTGTATTTATGGTTTAAAAAAAATATTCCGTACACTTCAAACATTTCTAACAAACTTTTCAAATGAGTAAAATGCAATTTTTTTAAAGAGCTATATCAACAAAATTAGCTCCAACAAAAGTAGCAAAATTGACTTTTTATTTTGAAAAGTTATTCTCTCTCTCTTCAAATTTTGATAGTAAAAAATGGTTCTTTAATTTTAATTTTATTTTTTGAGTATTTATTTGATTGAATTATGTGTTGGTCAAATAAGACATCAACCTCATTAATTAAAAGAACAAAAAAAATATTAAAATATTATCAATTAAAGAGTTTAATAGAGTCATTTAAAAGTGCAGTTCAAAAGTCACTATTCAATCAACAAAGTACATGTTTGAAAAGACACTTTTGAAGAGTTTGTTATATATGTTCTGAGTATATTTATATGGTACATTGAAACTAATAAGAAATGTCATGTTAACCCTCAATAATGAATTAACATGATAAGCCAACGGTCTTGTAACACATTGACATTCTCGTAAAGAGGAGATCTTGTGTTCTTCATATGGACACAGTTACCAAACCTGTTGTGTTGGTTGTTTGTTCATTTTACTGGTGTTTGTGTGTCCACCTTTGTTGTGGTGGGTGTGGATTTATAATATATATTAAAAAAATGTATTATAAAAAAATCATCGATTTGTATAAAAAAAATTAATAAATTTAATACAATACCTACAAAAAAATAGAACAATATGCTTTTAGTGAAAATCTAACCCTTGACACAGTATTTACAAGGAATCATGGGCAAAGCCAGAAATTTAACTTATTTTCTAATTCTTCAGATAGGCAAAACCCAAGAAAGGAAAACATAAATTTAACTAAAGACGAAAGTATAGCACTAAAAATAAAAACTAATGAGGGGGGGGGGGGTGTTTGGAATTTATAAAACTATTATTTTTTCAAATTAAATTAATATAAGTATTATTTTTAAGATATATTTAACACCACAACAACAACAACAACAAGCCTTTATCCCACTAGGTGGGGTCGGCTACATGGATCAAACGACGCCATAGTGGCCTGTCATGAATCATATCTATAGTGAAACCATTTGCCTCTAAATCATTCTTAATAGTTTCACCTATAGTTTTTCTCGGTCTTCCTCTGCCTCTAACAACTAGACTTCCCTCCATATGATCAACTCTCCTTACCACGGCATCTACCGGTCTCCTCCATACATGCCCAAACCATCTAAGTCGAGATTCAACCATCTTTTCTGTAATAGGTGCCACCATAACTCCCTCTCTGATGGTATCATTCCTGATCCTATCTTTCCTATTCTTGCCACTCATCCATCTCAACATTCTCATCTCAGCTACATTTAGTTTATTCTCGTGTTGGCTTTTGACCGCCCAACACTCAGTCCCATACAACATCGCTGGTCTAACCGCAGTACGATAGAATTTTCCTTTTAACTTGAGTGGTACCTTTTTATCACATAACACACCCGAAGCTTTCCTCCATTTCAACCACCCTGCTTGAATCCGCTGGTTTACATCTCCCTCTATCTCCCCATCTTCTTGTATAATGGATTCAAGATACTTAAACTGAGTGACTTGAGGTATGACATTGGCCCCCACTTTACCTCTAAGTTAGGAGTGCTCCGCCTTTTACTGAACTTGCATTCCATATATTCTGTCTTACTTCTGCTTAAACGAAAGCCATACGCTTCTAAAGTTTGTCTCCAAGTTTTCACCTTCCCATTTAGCTCTTCTCTGGACTCACCCACTAGGACAATATCATCTGCAAATAGCATACATCGCGGTGCTGGCTCTTGAATGTGTTCCGTGAGTACATCCAAGACCAAGGTAAACAGATAAGGGCTCAAAGCTGACCCTTGGTGTAGTCCTATAGTTATAGGAAAATCTTTTGTGGACCCACTATGTGTTCTCACACTAGTCTTGGCTCCCTCATACATGTCCTTGATAACACGATATATAGGCAATCCTAACCCCTTTCTTCTCTAGGGCTTTCCACAAAATCTCTCTTGGTACCCTATCGTACGCCTTCTCCAAGTCAATGAAAACCATGTGTAGGTCCTTTTGATCCCTCCGATATTGCTCCATCAAACGCCGCAACAAATAAATTGCTTCCATGGTCGACCTTCCGGGCATAAAACCAAATTGATTATCTAAAATGCTGGTTTCCTTTCTTAGTCTCCGCTCAATCACCTTTTCCCATAACTTCATAGTATGACTCATGAGTTTAATCCCCCTGTAATTGGCGCAATTTTGTATATCCCCCTTATTCTTATAAATCGGGATTAGGGTGCTTCTCCTCCATTCTTCCGGCATCTTCTTTGATCTTAATATCTCGTTGAAAAACCTTGTGAGCCAACCAATGCCTCTATCACCTAGACCCTTCCAAACCTCAATAGGTATACTATCTGGCCCAACAGCTTTACCATTATCCATTCGTTTCAATGCTTCTTTCACTTCCTTTTCTTGAATTCTACGATAAAAGGTAAAATTTTGGTCATCCTCTCGCATGTTCAGCTCATCTCCACATGCTAGAATCTCATAACCTTCATTAAATAATTTGTGAAAATAATTCTTCCATCTCTCTTGTATGTCTTGTTCCTTAACAAGAACTTTACCTTCTTCGTCCTTAATGCATCTTACTTGATCCAAGTCTTTTGTCTTCCTCTCTCGACCCTTAGCAAGTCGGTAAATAGCTTTTTCCCCATCTTTAGTGCCTAAAGATTGGTATAATCCATCAAAAGCTTTAGTCCTCGACTCACCCACCGCCTTCTTGGTCTCTTTCTTTGCTTCTTTGTAAGATTCCCAATTTTCCGCATTCTTACATAAAGACCAAGCTTTAAAGCATTTCCTTTTTACCTTAACTTTATCTTGTACACTATCATCCACCACCAAGATTCTTTATCCCTAGGTCCACATCCTCTTGATTCACCCAGCGTCTCTTTAGTTATCTTCCTGATCCCCTCGGCCGCCTTGTCCCACATACCATTTGCGCTTCTGTTTGCCTCCCAAAACCCTCCCTCCAGTACCTTGTGTTGAAAGATCCTTTGTTTTTCACCCTTTAAATGCCACCATCTAATCCTTGAAACCTTACCTTGGCCCCTTCTCTTCACTTTCCCCTTAACTCGTATGTCCATCACAAGGACTCTATGTTGGGTAGTCAGGCTCTCTCCAGGTATGACTTTACAGTCCATACAACTCTTTCTATTTCCTTTCCTAAAAAGGAAGAAATCGATCTGAGAGCATGTTGCCCCACTCTTGTATGTGATGAGATGCCCCTCCCGCTTCTTAAAACATGTATTGGCAACCGTAAGATCATAAGCAGACGAGAAATCAAGGATAGATTTTCCCTCGGTATTTAACACCAAAATACCAAAATTAAAAATTATCAAAATGTCCAGAAAATTCTAGTAATATATTGCTCCTCTACTTGTCTAATCTAATTGATTGGAACTTGGAATATTTAGGGTTTTGTGAATTGATTTGTGTTGTTTTTAGCTAGCCTTTGCCACATTCATGTCATTTGTCATATGACAATATGGGTCAATATCTATATATGTATATATAATTTCCACTATATTCTTTTATTGCAAGAATAAAAATTATTATTAATAGAATAATGTATTTTCATCGAAACACAATTTATAAATATATACATATATATGACTTTGGCAATAAATATTCTGCTACGAAAGTAACAATCGCACCTAAAAGTAATATGAGATGTATTATATAAATTATTTAATTCTTTAGTGAACCACTAATTGTTCCAAAAAAACATTACGGCTCGTGCGTGCATATTAGTACTTCAACTATTACTTTCTAGTTTACAATACTCTAATTTATCACTAGGGTTGACAATCTTTGAGTTTAGAGAATCTGACCAAATTATGATTAACATATAACATATTCAAATTAATCTTCATTATTAGTGGTCATTTGTAATTACAGATATATAAAATAATACTAATAATAATAATAATAATAATTAATTCAATCTAATCATCATAGAATTAAGTGGGCTAATGAGGAAAGAAAGTAAAAGCAACTCATTCTTGATCGAAGTACTTAAATAAAAGAAGCTACACTTAAGCACTAAACATCAAATAATTAACTATGATATTGGGGGAATAAGCGATATAGCTAGGCATGAGTATGGTCATTTCTTTAAGAAAATGAGGACCGTCCACTTCAAGAGTTGAATAGATGAATTTTTTTATAAGACTTGTTAGAAATAATTTTTATAATGAGTGAATCATCTCTAGAAAAAATCAATTAGAAGTTTGTAAGATGGTCATATAAAATTTCAATGGCCGAAATTAAACATATATATCAGTTTTTCATTACTCACTTCCAAATCAAAATTTTCAATGAAATTTGTGGAGATTATTTACTCATTATGGAGATCATCTCCACCAAGCTATTTTTAAAGTTCATTATGGCGTCAACGGGTGATTAAAGTGGAACAAAAAAAAAGTTTAATGCTATTTTACCAAAAAAAAAAGAGTACCATGATCAAAATCAAACTAAAGGCAAAGTATAATGTACTAATGTATAGTTAATCATGAGAGTAATTAACTTGAGAATCTAGGACAATTAAACTATGCTAGCTTATCATTATATACATAATATATTACATATATATATATATATATTTATAAAGTTCATAAATAAATTAATTCCATTCATTCACAAAAAAAAGTAAGGTGGTATTATTGCTAGAGTAATATACAATTTTACAAGCATACATTACAATTATATTTCTTAAAGTAATACTATAGTAGTTAACAAAAAAAAATATTGTTTTTGCAATATGTTAGTTAAGAGACTATTCCTCGTGGTGGTGCTTTCACTAGGATTTACAAAATCACACATTACACATTAACACAACATAAATCTACACAAAATTATAAGTTAATGGGTGAATTCTTAACGAACAAGGATGGTTATCGGGTTCATCCGTTTAACACGAAATGATAACAAGTTGGTTACGGGTTCACACTTAACGAATTCGGGTAAACAATTAATTTTTTTATTTTATTTTTAACTTTGAATACAACTAAACTTTATAAATCTTGTTAGAGTTTGCATTACATATTTTAAGATTTGTGAATATTTATCCCTAACTTTGGAGTAATTTTAAGGGGTTTATTGACTTAATCCCCCACGCTAATAGCGATATTTGAGAAAACCCCCCAAAATAATTTTAATTAGACATAACCCCCTAAAACTTGACACCGTCTTTATTCCGTTAATTTTTCATTTTTCTAGACCAAAATGCCCCTCCCCTGTCTTTTTCTTTTTCTTCCCCAAAAAACCCTAAATCAACCAGAAAACCCTAAATCAACCAAAAAACCATGTTGATGACAATGAAGATCATTTGAGGAGCTCCGATGGCGAGGTTTTCCAGGTGGACGAGATCGTGGCGAGGTTCCGATGATGCCCACTTCAGGTTCCGATGAATCCTAAACCTGAAAATCGTGCTTTAGGTTTCATAGAATATCCCAAACCTGAAAATCTACGCCCAAACCTGACGTTGACGCCCACTTCAGGTTCCGATGACGCTGACTGCATTTTCGCAGTACCAACACACCTCTATCGCCACCACCACTACCGGACCACCATTACCCCTATCCATGTTGAAATCGATGGCCTTACTACCTTATCGGACTTCACATCAATGTTTTTCACACATTCTCCTCTCTCTCTCTCTCTCTCTCTCTCTCTTTCTATATATATATATATATGTATATGCATAAGCTACTAATTGGATTTGGTTTGATTGCATTCATTTTTCATTTTGAACTCAGCTTTTAATTTGAACCCAAATCTTTGGTATAACAAGCTTGGTCGATTTGGGTTTCAATCTCTGATTCAATTTGTGGGTTTATCTCCGGTTCAATTTGTGAGGGAATTTAGAAAGGGATTTGGATCTCGATTTAGTATAATTTAGATTGGGAATTTTAAAGTTTTTGAAATTGATATCAATGGAGAAAATTAGGGTTTTAGTAAAAGGAAGAGAGGAAGAAGAAGACAGGGGAGGGGCATTTTGGTCCAAAAAAAATTAACGGAATAGAGACGATGTCAGGTTTTAGGGGGTTATGTCTAATTAAAATTATTTTGGAGGGTTTTCTCAAATATCGCTATTAGCGTGGGGGGGTTAAGTAAATAAACCCATAATTTTAATTATTATTATTTTTGGCTCTAGTGAATATTTTTTTGAAATTTTTTCTTTTAATATTTTTTTATAAAAAACATTTGCTTAACAAATACTATCAAATCGTGTCCAGTCACTTGATAATAAATCGAGTCATATACAAATTCAAAAATATCATCCAATAGCTTATTGGATCGTGTTCAGATGGATGGGGGTAAAAATTACTAGCATTCGTTAAAATCCCATATGAAACCAACATGAACCAATCCGTTGACAGGTCTAACTCTCACAATACTTCATTGATTCATTTGTAATTACGGATATAACATGTTCTAATCTTCATTATTAGTGGTCATTTGTAATTACGGATATATAAAATAATACTAATCATTATAATTAATTCAATCTAATCATCATAGAATTAAGTGGGCTAATTAGGAAAGAAAGTAAAAGCAACTCATTCTTAAAGTACTTAAATATAAGAAGCTGCACTTAAGCACTAAACATCAAATAATTAACTATGTTATTGGGGGAATAAGCAAAATAGCTAGGTATGAGTACGGTCATTTCTTTAAGAAAAGGAGGACCGTCCATTTCAAGAGTTGAATGAACGAATTTTTTCATAAGACTTACTGGAAATAATTTTTATAATGAGTGAATCATCTCTAGAAAAATTCAATTAGAAGTTTGTAAGATGGTCATTTAATATTTCAATGGCCGAACATATATATCAATTTTTCATTACTCACTTCCAAATCAAAATTTTCAATGAAATTTGTGGAGATTATTTATTCATTATGGAGATTATCTCTACCAAGCTATTTTTAAAGTTCATTATGGTGTCAACGGGTGATTAAAGTGGAACCAAACAAAAAGTTTAATGCTATTTTTACAAAAGAAAAATAAAAATAACATGATCAAAATCAAACTAAAGGCAAAGTATAATGTACTAATGTATAGTTAATCTTGAGAGTAATTAACTTGAGAATCTAGGACAATTAAACTATGCTAGCTTATCATTATATAATATATATATATATATATATATATTATATTTATAAAGTTCATAAATCAATTAATTCCATTCATTCACAAAAATAAGTAAAGTGGTATTATTGCTAGAGTAATGTACAATTTTATATGTATATAGTACAAATATATTTCTTAAAGTAATACTATACTTAACAAAAAAATTATTGTTTTGGCAATATGTTAGTTAATTAAGAGACAATTCCTCGTGGTGGTGCTTTCACTGGACCTGACAAAATTACATGTTAAACGATAACACAAAAAATTACATGTTACACGATAACACAACATAGATTGATATAAAATTATAAGTTAATTGGTGAATTCTTAACGAACAAGGATGGTTATCAGGTTCATCCTTTTAACATGAAATGATAATAGGTTGATTACGGGTTCACCCTTAACGAATTTGGGTAAACCATTAACTTTTTTATTTTTAATTTTGAATATAACTAAACTTTATTAAATCTTGTTAGAGTTTGCACTTACATATTTTAAGATTTGTGAATATTTATCCCTAACTTTGAAGTAAATGTTAATTATTATTTTTTTGGTTCTAGTGAATATTTTTTTAGATTTTTTTCTTTTAATATTTTTTTATAAAAAATATTTGCTTAACAAATACTATCGAATCCTGTCCAGTCACTTGATAATAAACTGAGTAGTTTACGAATTTAGAATATCATCCACTAGCTGATCGGGTCGGGTTCGGATGGAGGTAAAAATTACCAGCATTCGTTAAAATCCTATACAAAACCAACATGAACCGATCCGTTGACATGTCTAACTCTCACAATATTTCATTAATTCATTTATAGAGATGCCTTTTTAAATTTGGGAAATCAATGGATTTTTGTGTTTGAATTTTTTAAATTATGGTTTAGAAATTAATAATCTTTTTATTAGATGTGCTTTATGAATTATATGATTCGTTTTTATCTCCAAGCTAGTCTAATTTGATGCAGGGGTGGATTTATGAAAAAAAAATAATCTAGAGGGGGACAAATTTAGTACTATTTTTCCTTTTAGTAAATCAAAGAAGAAAAGTACTAGAACTATTTTTTTCAAGAATAAGGAGGAATGATTAACAATTAATGATAGCACAATTTTTTAATTTTTTTAAATTAAAGGGGATTGAGAGATTCGTTGTTCATAAAAGAAATTGATACAAAGAAATTGTAATTAAGTTTATAAAAGAAATTGAGACAAAAAAATTGTAAATTGTATTCTTCTTCAATTTGACCAACCACGTATATATATATCTTGTGTGTGCATGCCTTTATACTGACAACTTATAACTACTAATAGCAATAACCATTTTATATCTTTTTAAAAATTTATATATTATATTATATGAGTATGTTGCACTCTAAAAACAATGATCATCTCTTTAAGGAAAGACTGATTGTTCATTTTCAGTGGTAGGCAGATGAATTTTTAATTTTTTTTAAGTAATTTTATAGAAATAATCTATATAATGAGTATGTCATCTTTAAGGGTAGGCGGATGAATTTTTTAACGAATTTAGTGGAGATGATTTTTATAATGAGTAAATTGTTTTAGAATTAATTTTTTTTTAAAAAAATTTAGTAGAGATAATTTCTATAATAAGTTGATTGACATCCCCGCATACATTCATAAACAAAAATTCAACATGAAAGTGGGAGTAATGAATACTTTTAATTATATGCATTTTCAGCCCTTGAGTTCTTAGTGGTCCTTTCATCCTACTCTAAATTGATATGAGCATGCCAACATTTACCTACACCACTTCCCTAATGCATGTACTAAAGAAAAATTCGTATTGAAAACTTAGAATTGCTAATAATGATACCCATTTCATATCATTTTTTAAATATTTATATATTATATTATGTAAGTATGTCTTGCTCAAAAGACGGCGGTCATCTCTTTAAGGAAAGAATGAGCATTTAGTTTCAGCAGTAAGTAGATAATTTTTTTGTTAGGAAAATTAGCGGAAATGATCTATATAATGAATAGATCATTTTCAAGGGTAGGTCGGATGAATTTTTAACAAAACTTAGTGGAGATAGTTTTTAACAAAACTTAATTTCTATAATAAGTTGATTAATATTTCCACATACTTTCATAAACAAAAAATCAATATGAGAGTGAAAGTAATGAATACTATTATTGCATTTTCAGCCCTTGAGTTCTTAGTGGTCATTTCATCCTACTCTAAAATTGATATGAGCATGTCAACATTTACCTAACCACTCCCTATGCATGTACTAAAGAAAAAATCTATGAAAACTTAGAATTGCTAATAATGATACCCATTTCATATCATTTTTTAAATATTTATACATTATATTATGTGAGTATGTCTTGCTCAAAAGACAGCAGCCATCTCTTTAAGGAAAGAATGACCATTAAGTTTCAGCATTAAGTAGATAATTTTTTTGTTAGAAAAATTAGTGGAAATGATTTATATAATGAGTAGATCATTTTCAAGGGTAGGTCGGATGAATTTTTAACAAAACTTAGTAGAGATGGTTTTTAACAAAACTTAATTTCTATAATAAGTTGATTAATATTTCCACATACTTTCATAAACAAAAATCCAATATGAGAGTGAAAGTAATGAATACTATTATTTATATGCATATTCAACCCTTGAATTTTTAGTCGGCATTTCATACACCTCCTCCCTAACGCATGTACTAAAAAAATTCATATTGACAACTTGTAATTGCAAATAACCACACCCATTTCATATAATTTCAAATATTTATATATTATATTATATGAATACGTTGTGATCTAAAAATGATCATCATCTCTTTAAGGAAAGAATGACTCTTCATTTTCAGCAGTAGAGAAATGAATTCTTTTGTATGAAATTTAGTAAAAATGGTATATATAATTAATGAGTATATCAGTTTTAGAATAAGTTGTTAAATTTTTTAACAAAATTGAGTAGATATAATTTTTATAATGACTAAATATCTCTGCATACTTTCATAAACATAAATTCAATATGAAATTAAGAGTAATAAATGCTGGATCCATTTTCAACCCTTGATTTTTTTAAATTGACATGAGCATGTCAACATTAACCTATTTTTGTAATGGACAAGTATTTTTATGTTGATATTTGATTGATTGGATAGTAGAGTTTGGTGAGGACCTTGGCAATATTGGCTTCATCTAACAGGAAAGCTTTGTGGGTTCATTGAATATGTCATTAATGATTGCCAAACTGCCATTAAATTAAGTTCAAGTATGAGCTTTTAATTTATTGCCCAACAAAATCACACTTTATATCACATCAACTATCATCTTAATCGCACAATGTATTAAAAAAATAATATTATTACATGTTTCCATTGAGACCGATCAATTTAACAGGATATTCTGTATTCGATTTTTTATAAGTATAAAATATTTTGTCGTGAATGCCATGTTAATTATGTGAGTCGAGAATTAATATAGTAGGAGATATTTTGTAAAAGAAAAAAATAATAATTATTATTATCATCTTACACAAATAATGGATCTAACTGAAAAGGACAATGTTAATATGACAAAAAAAAATCTATTGAATTATGCAAAGTAATCTTTAGAAAGTTTGAGGCAGCATTCCACAAGTCCTTAATTTTTTATTTTGTTTAGGTAGTAATTATGAAAATCTAACTTTATGTAAAAGTTTAGCTATGCATGGGACTTTTATGAAAGTAATTAGGCTACAATTATTCGCAACAGTATTTTATTTTCAAATACGATTTTTGTGTTAATAATAGTGTGGTTTTTAATAAATTAATCGGTCCCTTTGAAATATTTTATTGCGGTGAGATTTGAACCTAAATGCAATGCGTACACAGAAAATTACAAGTAGATAACTTATTTTTTAATAATTATGAAATATAAATAAAACAAGTAGATCCAGCAAAAAAAAAGAAGGTATATTAAAGATTATTTTTTCTATTTAATAAGTAAAAAAAGAAAAAATCCTATTTCAGTTTTATACAAAATTTAATTTCAATTTTGCACAAAGACCTTATATATTTTGGGACCCACCTTAAATGCCTCTTAACCTTGTCGAAAACCTATTCTTCCAATTTGCCTGGCCATACAATCAAGTCGCAAGATAAGAGTGGATATTGTGTCCTCCCACTCATCTAAAACTTTTTTTCTGGCTTCTAAATTAATTTTACAAGCTCAATCAAAGTGTATATTCTATAAATATATATATATATATATGGAGCATTTCTGGTACAAATTACTGTTCACGGTCCGAGTGGTACGGGCTGGGCCATTTGGCACGCTTCTCGATGAAATTTTTTAATGAAATTTGGTGGGGATATTCTTCATCATGTGAAGAACATCTCCACCAAATTTCATCAAAAAATTCAACCGGAAAGTAAGTTAACTACATGTTTGAAAAATATTAGATTTTATATATCTATTTCATACCTTGAGCAATAAATTGTTATTGTTAAAAATATTTCTAAATATATTATTAGAGTTAAAAATTTATTGTTAAAGGACTGGTATACATACAGAACGGTTCGTATTAAATCCAAATTGTATATATTTGAATCAATTGTGAGTTTTTGCATTTGTGTGTATGTGTCAACTCCATGTTACGGAAAATTTTTTGATGGGGGCAAAATTGGATGCGGTCATGGGATCCCAATGAAAAAATGACACGTGTCCATTTTTATCTATTTAAATCAAATAAAAAAATGAAAAAGAAATTAATTTTAGATGAGAGTGGAATACGTGTTGTTTTATCATTGGAGACCCCATGACCCCATCCAATTTTGCCCCCATCAAAAATTGGACTCCCATGTTACATTACCTTTTCTAAGTATAGTAAGTAGTAACCATTGGAGCGATCAAAAAAATATTCTTACTCTATAAGTATACTAAGTGGGAGAATATAATATATATAAAACTTAAGGGTATATGCTTTGGTTTCACTATATAATTGCCTTGAAGAAGAAGATTGAGTCTTTGCTTTAAATTTTAATAATTTTTGTTTTAGTATTAAATTGTTTTCACAAAGAAATACCTCAATCAGCTAAAAAAAAATTCCCATTGATTTTGAGAAAAAAAATTATACCAAGGGCCTGTTTGGTCCATGTTTATTTATTTTTATTTTTTCAAATTTTAAAAACTCAACTCAAAATTAACTCTACTTTTACACTTTTCAAAATTTATTTCATTTTACTTTCTCTCTAAAAAAAACTTTTAAAACACCATAACTTTAAATTCAAAAATCAAAATTAAATAAAAATATATATATTTAAAACATACTCGTTGAGATCTATAAAATAAGATCCATTGTGACTATTTTTTGAAATTTTTTTATGAGATTTTTAATTGGTTGAAGAAAACTCAAAAAAAAAATCAAATTTACTTTTCAACGTGCTTCAAAATTCTACCAAACACTATATTTTAAAAACTCAACTCAAAACACTAACAAAACAAGCCCTAAGTAATTTTTCTTCCACCTTTAATTGAAAAATAAAATAAAATAAAATTAGGGTGTGTTTGATAGTAAATATGAAATTAGGGTGAAAATTGTTTAAATCCTAGGCAATTCAATTCTAGTGAAAACCATTTTAAAAGTGTTTGATTGCTTTGAATTTTTAGGTGGAAAATCTGTAATTTTTGCTTGTGAGGATGACATATTTTCCACCTTTTAGTATTTGATTACTTATATTTTACCTAAAATTTAAATTTTTGTTTTTTAGGTCATTTTAATTTCCACCTTACCTATAACTTTTTTTTTTTTGGGGGGGGGGGGGGGGGGGGGGGGTAGGCTAAGGAAATGAGTTCCTACTTTTATACATCATCCACTTGTTAAAGGACTGATCTGTATATAAATGGTCTGTACTAAATCCAAGGTATATATATTTGTGTTTTCACGGAACAATTACTAGTTTTTGCATTTGTGTCCATGTGTCAAGTCCATGTTACATTACACTTTTCTAAGTGTAGTAACCATTGGAGCCATCAATAAAATATTCTTACACTATAAGTAAACTAAGTGGGAGAAGGTAGCATAAACCAACCATGTAAAATATATAAAACTTTAGGGTACTATATATTTTGCTTTCACTATTGCCTTGAAGAAGAAGATTGAGTATTTGCTTTAAATTTTAATAATTTTTGTTTTAGTATTAAATTATTTTCACAAAGAAATTCTTCAATCAGTTAAATTTTTGGGTCATTTGTACTGTGGCACCCAAAGTTTATATCGAAATTGGGTCATGTAAAATATATAAAACTTTGGCACTCATTTTTAATAGTTCCGTTAGGTCAACAAGCTTGACTGTTAAGTCAACTTTTTAATGAGCCAAACTGTCCAAATTACCCTTGAATGCACACCAACAATTACAATCCCCCTCCCTTCACCTTTCCCATTCAAACCCTAACTAATTTCTCACTTTATTTTCCTTCTTCAAAATTTTCTCCCCAATTTTCCTTTTATCCAAATAGACAACTTTCTTAATCAAACACATTGGAAGTTTACGACGACGGAGAAACCTCTGATTGCAGGTCCGGCGCCCCCGAACCCACCGCCAACTACATTAAATTAATTATTTTGCATCGAAACAAGCTGATCTATTTATCCCTTCAAGTTATATATATGCAAGTGCCCAAAATTATGTGCATACAATACTAACTCTGCATAAATATCCTTTTTGAGGATCTGCAAAATAAAAGGGAAATCTCGCTGATTCTTGTATTTGATAAATAATTAAAAAGCAGTTTGAAAAAATTTCTATCTAAAATATGGAAAAAAATCTCATAAAAAGTAGTAGTGGTGGTGGTAATTGTTTTCGATTATTTTATTTTATGTAAGATGTAGATGGAATTACATAGTAATGGAAGGGCTATCTAAAGCATAATGAGAAGAAGAAGGGAAAGTATTGAAGGAAAGGCCCATAACGGGGACGCCAAAAGAGGTCTCGAGAAGAAGGCGCTGTTGAAAAGCCTCGAGGCTGCTGCCGGCTTCAATCATGTCTTTTACCAACGAATTATAATAATCATTTATCTTCTTTAGCTTCAGCCGCACTCGCCAGACAAATCTTGCCAAAAATACTCCTCACCGGGTCTTCTTCTTCCCACCAAGACGCACAGTGGCTTGCCTCTTTCGCCGTGCGTATCAACGACGCTTTCACCGTCAGCGTCGATAGCTCACTCCAGAACGCCTCCGGATGGAACGAGTTACGAAAGGCGGTGTGCTGCCATTGTTCAAAGATTATTAAGATCCTCTTGTTGATTATGATGGATTGGAGGCCCAGTGTGCTAATTAAAGCTTTTTATTTCTTGGTAGGGAGAAAATTTTGAAGAAGGAAAATAAAGTGAGAAATTAGTTAGGGTTTGAATGGGAAAGGTGAAGGGAGGAGGATTGTAATTGTTGGTGTGCATTCAAGGGTAATTTGGACAGTTTGACTCATTAAAAAATTGACCTAACAGTCAAATTTATTGACCTAACAGAACTGTTAGAAATGTGTGCTAAAGTACAATAAAATAAAATTGTGGGTGTCAAACTCAGTTTCGATATAAACTTTGAGTGCCAAAGTACAAATGACCCTAAATTGTTTTCCATTATTTTTGAGGAAAAAAACTACTAATAGTAATTTTTCTTCCACCTTTAATTGGAAAAAATAATAATATGAAATTGGGGTGTGTTTGATAGTAAATATGAAATTAGGGTGAATTTTTTTTTTAAAAAAAAAATTCTAGGCAATTCAATTCAAGTAAAAACCATTTTTAAAGTGTTTGATTGCATTTAATTTTTAGGTGGAAAGTGTGTAATTTTTCCTTGTGACGATGACATATTTTCCACCTTTTGGTATTTGATTGCTCATATTTTACCTAGAATTGAAATTTTGGTTTGTTAAGTCATTTTAATTTCCACCTTACCTATAGCTTTTTTTTGGGGGGTAGGCAAAGGAAATGAGTTCCTACTTTTATACATCATCCACTTGTACCATGGAACTAGAATTACCTAGAAAATTAGGCAATCAAATACCAAAGAAAAATGAAAAAGTATACATTTTCCATTTTTTTGCCAAGGTTTTCATAAATAACTTTGGCAATCAAACACACCCTAGCTTAAGGTATGTTTTATTACAAGTACGGAATTAGGATGAAAAATGTTTTTATTCTAAGCAATTCAATTTTAGGAAAAAATCATATAAATGTGTTTGATTGCATTTATTTTTTAGGTGAAAAATATGTAGTTTTTTCCTTGCAAAGATGTCATAATTTTTAACTTTTGGTGTTTGGTTACTTACATTCTACCTAGATTTGGACTTTTTGGTTTTTGAGTCATTTTCCACCTTATGTAGAACTTATTTTTTGGGGGTAGGATAAAAAAATAAAAATCTACTTTTATGTATCATCCATTATACCAACAAACTATGTGGAACTCAATTTTACCTAGAAAATTAGGTAATTAAACACCAACAGAAGATAGAAAAGTATAAAATCTTTTACCAAGTTTTTGATGAAAAACTTGGCAATCAAACACACTCGGGCTAAAGTTACCCTTTTAATAAAATTGTTGACTCTACCCCAAGAAATAGTAGACATTATTACGAAGCCAGAAAGAATTTTGGAACCAGTCTCCTAAACAATTGCAGTAATGTTATACATCTTGGGAGATATTATTACCAAATCAATAATTCATTGTCATGACAAGTCGCATTATATTTGTTATTTTAAAATTGGAGCTGTGTTTTTTACCCCCTCTATATTTGTTACAAAAAAACCCTTGTTACACACACCCCCAATAGTAAATTTATTATCAATAACACCTCTTAAGGCTCGCCTAATGAGAGGTGAATACTATTATATATACTCAGCTTGCATAAGAAGAGTTTGTTAGTAAGAATTCACCTAACATCAAGTAATGGAATGTTGGACTGTTTTTCAAATAAAACCTACGTAATAAGGTTGAATATATGCACTCATATAAACTCGGCTCAAATGGGAAGAGTGCATTGCTAAGTACTCGCCTAATATAATGTAATAGAGAATAGTGTTTATGATATATAAGGAAATGTTAAAATATATTTTTAGTTAAATTTTAGAGAGAAGTATTTTTAACACATTTAGAATGTAAATAACAATACCCTAAAATTGATTTGACGGAAATTTATATATTACTTTGATAATAGTATGAATGTATCGCTGTCACTACAAGAAAAAAGGCTTATTATGTCATTTTTTAAGTGACATTTATCGCTATTTATGTCAATTTTTACGGCTCATAAAGCGACATAATTACGAGTGTCATATATGTTTGTAAACCGACATAAATGTAACCTTAAGTATGACGGTCCCACTCAAAAGTGTCATATTTTTTGAAAATATTATTATATTATATATCATATGTTTTACACAAAATAAAAAATATATTTTATTATTTCTAAATTTCTTTTTCTTTGTTTTTCTTTCTTCCTTTTTTAAATTGCACAATTGACTATTCATTTTTTAAGTGTTGTGGAGTGGATTCAAACCCTGGTACCCAGGGTGGTAACACTAGTGTTCTACCAGTTAGGCTAAAACAATTATATGATAAAATTCTTTTTTTAAATTATAAGATATACCATTCTGTTATATAATTTAACAAATATGTCTTCGTCGTTATTTATGAACATATAAAACCAAAATTTTATATTCCCAACGTCCACAAACAAATTTATCTCCCATCTAACAACAAAAAATATATTTAATTTCTACAAAAAGCACTCAAAATCACCAACCTAAGTATAATATTGCATATTTTTGCGGAGATTAAGTGCCTTCCATTTATGTTAATTATATATTGTATTTAGGGTTTTTGGTTTTATTACAGTTTTAGGAAAATTCTAAAATGTTTAGGATTTCAAATGGTTGCACACTCATTTCAGATTTTCCATAGGAATTAAAAATAAGTTTTATTATATCGCTTTGTTGAATGACTATTATATATTGTTATAAGTAAATAAGTCCTTTAAAAACTGACATATTTAGTCTGTATTAATGTCAATTACTGTAAAACTGACATAATAACTACATACTTCTAAAAGGCATCATAAAGTGCATGAATTATAATGAACTTACTGTGTCGCTTTACATAATAATTGTCATAAATAAACATGGCACTTAAAAGCTAACATAATTATTCATTATTTATGTTAGTTTCAATTGAACTGACACAATAGCTATAAACTCTTAAAAAGTGACACAAATTTGGCACTATTTGACCTTTTATATTATTCTTGACTTGACCGACATATTTTAAATAATAAAAGCGACATATTAACAGGGCCGGCCCTGGGGCAGGGTGGGCAGGGCAACCGCCCAGGGCCCAAAAATAAGAAAGGGCACCAAATTTTTTGTATATGTGTATATATAATATAATAAGTATATGTTAAAAAAAATTAAATAAATAAAATATCTTTCCAAAAATCTTTATTTAATAAGGTAACTTTCCAATAAAATTATGCAAATTTTTAAAGTCGATCTCTTCGTCTTTACCTATTTTTCATTGATCAAAATTAAGAAAAATAGAGCTATGGCTATTCTTTTATTATTCTTCAATCTTAATCTCTTTCCTTTGCAATTGCCTATTGTCCTCTTAGCGTCATTTTGGAGTATCTAGAAACTTTTTAGAAGATGAAAAATGTACATGAAGGTTAAAGATGTAGCATATATATAGGTCCTTGAATTATCATTGTATTGGTTTTAAAGACATGTAAACCCATACATTTTGAAATGAAGTTTGTAAACACTTTCAATTTCTAATTGTAATGTGTTTTTGGCGGAATACAAAAATTAATTGGTTTTTTCAATATAAAAAAAATAATATATTTATTTATAAAAGGGGCATCATTTTTAAAATTTCGCCCGGGGCCTAAAATTGGTTAGGACCGGCTCTGCATATTAAGCCCTTTTTCTTGTAGTGTGTCTTGATTTCCTTAATGCAATTATTGTATTTTCGATTAGACCAAAATATTATGGATACTCGAGCCATTCTCAACCCGATCTGCTATTCCATGGCATGCAAATGCCAATTTCGAGAAAATATTTTCTTTCATCAAAATGTCACACCTCTATTTTTGGATATAGATAGATATAAAATCTCAATAATATTTCCATTAATTAATCATTGATCATCTATGTAATTATGAAAAAAAGTATGCCAATAACAAGATTTTTTTCTTTTACGAGTGGAAAATTATTAACTCTTCGGATCATTATAGTCCCATGCTATAAATAATTGGTTAATCGCAATTTAGTTAATCAGGACATTTTTACCGTTAGAGTAAGAAAATAAATAATTACTTGATAAAGTTGGTAAAAATTTCATTTGATGGGACTTGAACGTATTGATGGGACTCATACATGTGAGCTCTAGGTTAAAATGAAAAACGCTAGTCATTTGGCAACTTATTTATTTATTTAAAAAATTACATTTCAACTTAAATATCTGTGTACATAAAGAAAAAGTGTACACCATCATGTATACCAGGTGTCTAGTTATATTAAACCACAAGTCTTGGTTGTTGCTTATGTCACCAAACTTTTGATGTTTTTCAATTTTGCCCTTCGCGTTATCACATTGAAATAAATAATTAATAAGGCTCGAATCTGTAACCTCAACTTTAAAAATATGCTCCTTAAACAGTTGAATTAACAATAATTTACGCTTTATTTTTTTCATTTTAATTATACATGCATAAAAATAACTCATGTATATGCATTGCTTGTGCATCTAAAAAGAAAGGATAGTGGGATTGCCCAAATGCCCACCAAAAAGGATAGCCTTTTTGGGTTTTACCTAATATTTGCGCTCATAACTAAGAGGCTCTTGTGGGTTGTACCTAATATGCTCACCCTCTCCACTTGATTGCACTTGATTGCATTTATTTTTTAGGTGAAAAATATGTACTTTTTTCCTTGTAAAGATGTCATAATTTTTAACTTTTGGTGTTTGGTTACTTACATTTTACCTAGATTTAGACTTTTTGGTTTTTGAGTCATTTTTCACCTTACGTACGTAGAACTTTTTTAATTTTTGGGTAGGATAAAAAAATAAGTTTTTACTTTTATGTATCATCTACTTGTACCAACAAACTACATGGAACTTGCAGTTTTGTCTAGAAAATTAGGCAATTAAACACCAACTAAAGATAGAAAAGTAAAAAATCTTTTACCAAGTTTTTGATAGAAAACTTGGCAATCAAACACACCTAGTGCTAAAGTTAACCCTTAAATAAAATTGTTGACTCTACCCCAAGAAATGGTAGACATTGTTACGAAGCCATAAAGAATTTTGGAACTAGTCTCCTAAACAATTGCAGTAATGTTATACATCTTCGGAGATGTTATTACCGAATCAATAATTCATTGTCACAATAAGCCGCATTATATTAGTTACTTTAAAATTGGGGCTGTGTTATTTAAACCCTCTATATTTATCACAAACACTCTCTTGTTACAAACACCTCCATTAGTCAATTTATTATCACTAACACCCTATAAGGCTCGCCTAATGAGAGGTAAGTGCAGTCATATACACTCAGCCCACAAGGAGAAAGTTTGTTGATAAGAACTTGCCTAACATCAAGCAATTAAATGCTAGAGTGTTTTTCAAATAAATCATGCTTAATAAGAGGTGAGTACACTTATATAAATTCTACTCAAATAGGAAGAGTGTATTGCTAACCACCCGCCTAATATCAGGCAATGAAGGTTGGTGTTTGTGATATATAAGGGAGTGTTAAAATGTGTTTTTAGTTAAATTTTGGAGAAGAGTGTTTGAGACAACATTTGATGTGTAAATAACAGCGTCCTAAAATTGATCTTGCAAAAAATTATATATTAATTACTTTAATAATAGTATCGTTGTATCATTGTCTAGCTTTCCTTAATATAATTATTGTATTTTCGATTAGACCAAAATATTATGGATACTCATGCCATTCTCAGCCCGATCTTTTATTCCATGGCATGCAAATGCCAATTTCAAGAAAATATTTTCTTTCTTCAAAATGTCACACCTCTATTTTGAGATATAGATATAAAATCTCAATAATACTTCCATTAATTAATCATTGATCATCTATGTAATTCTGAAAAAAAAGTATGCCAATATATAACAAGATTTTTTTCTTTTATGTGTGGAAAATTATTAACTCTTCGGATCATTATAGTCCCAAGAACCAACGACTTTAGAAATGGCATTTTATAAATAATTGGTTAATCGCAATTTAGTTAATCCAGACATTTTAACCGTTAGGCTCCGTTTGATAGCAACATGGAAAATGAAAAGAAAAATAACTAATTTAGGTGAGAAGATGGAAAATAAGTTGAAGGATGTGGTAAGATTAACTCTTTCTTTTTGCTTTTTTCCATGACAAAATTTTCTTTGAGTAATGGTGGAGAAAAATTTTCTACAAAATATTAAAGGAGGATGGATGACATATACTCACAAAATGAGTATGAGATGAAGAGTATCTCATCATATGCCTCAACTTATTTTCCATTTTCTTATCCAAATTAGTTGTTTTTATTTTTATTTTCCATGTTGCTATCAAACGGAGCCTTAGAGTAAGAAAAAAAATAATTAGTTGATAAAGTTGGTACAAATCTCATAAATGTATATATATATACTAAAAGTTCTTGAATTTGGTTATGACACAATATTTTGTACTTGTATTTATTTTTTAATAAAAAATCATTTGATCTCGAACTTGTTGATAGTACACGGAACATTTGAACTCCAGATTAAAATGAAAAGCACATCTCATTTGGCAACTTATTAAACCCCAAGTTTTGGTCGTCAATTATGCCACCAAGCTTTTGGTGTTTTCCAATTTTGCCCTTCACATTTTCATATTGAAAAAATAAATAAAAAATTAATAAGGCT
The DNA here is from genome assembly GCA_021464415.1 of Lonicera japonica. Classification (NCBI taxonomy): domain Eukaryota; kingdom Viridiplantae; phylum Streptophyta; class Magnoliopsida; order Dipsacales; family Caprifoliaceae; genus Lonicera; species Lonicera japonica. The sequence continues at coordinate 52,808,667 of CM038470.1, forward strand.
CAAATCGGCAATCTTAAGATTAAAAATATATCCCTTAAACTATTGAATTAACAATAATTTTAAGCTTTACTTTTTTTATTATTTTAAATTATACATGTATAAAAATAAGTCATGCATACGCATCGCTTGTGGACCTAAAAAGAGAGGATAGTGGGATTGCCCACCAAAAGGATGGCTTTTTTGGGCTGTACCTAATATTTGTGCTCATAACTACATGGCTGTTGTGGGTTGTACCTTAAAATTTAAATCGAAGTGTGGGCTCAAAAGATATCTCAGCTTAATCAAATAAATGTGAGCCCAAAAGTCCACTTTTACATTTTTTGTTAATTTTCTTTTATCCAAGTAGGGGTATTAGGATAGTGAAATAGACTTGGGCCGAGTTGGACCTTTGATTGTTAATGACATCTAGAAAATTACTTTATTTATTTTTATATAAATTTAGAATTTACTTCACCTATTTCCGAAATTATATGTTAGGTTTTTTATTTTCAATTTTATTTCCATTTTTCTTAAATTCCACAACAAAGGTTATTATTATAGTATAAGTAACGTATTTCAAACTCTCGCTAATGACGAGAGCAAATATCTAGTAATAATATATGTACAATTATTTTAGCATAGTGTACAATTAATTTAAATATACATGTGATATGTGGCAAACAGGGGCGAACCTATTAAGGTGCAATTGATCCCCCTATTTTTTTTAATATATATATATATATTATAAATAAAATTGTAGAGTTCCTCTTTGTTTATATACATATAGTATAAACAAAGTTGTAGAGTCTTTGTAAGATTTTTAGAAAGGTTTGGCGTCTTTTTATAATGAACAAAAGTTATAAAATTAGAGAGAAAAAGAAGAGAGGTTATTTGTGCAACTGTGCAGGCCAAATTCACACCCATCGATCCACGAACCTCTGACTAGGTTATCACTATCCACTTGCCTTGCGGCAAAAAACACCCTGCACCCAACACGTACATTTTTTCTCCTCTTCTCAAGTCTCGTCCTCTCAAGGTTAATTTAATACAAATAACTCTTGTTTTTTCTTATTGATTTTGTGCATATTTATTATGTTCTACATTGTTGATTGTTGATTGTTTGATCTTTGATATTATATTGTTAATTCATGAAGTTAGCTTTACTCTTACATATCACAACGGCAAGTGTTGAGAGAGCATTTTCGGCAATGAAGATCATCAAGAATGCACTACATAATCAAATATGAGATAAATTTATAAATGATTGTTTGGTGACGTACATTGAACAAACCTTTTTCTATGAGTATAGAATGCAATCTTGCAATATATTCCAAAAATGAAACCTCTTAGAATGTTATGGTAATATATAATTATAACTTATGTTTTTGTTTGATTGTATGAAAAACTTATAATATTTTGTTTGCATTAAAATATTTGTCCTATTATTACTTTATTTTTCTCGTCTTTTTTAACTGCTACAAAAATATACATATTAACTTTGAACTCTCTTCCCCCACTTCTCCAAATCTTGGCTTCACCACGAATTACAGAGTTAGGATTTAATGGTAAGGGGCCAAACACATTCTATTACACAACAATTTCGACTCATTAAACCGGATAAACAAAAAGACATACTAAATAACATAACCCCACGTCTATGTGGTGATATCATATATAACAGTGCTCGGGTCCTCTCCCAAAATTATTAGTCCAAACTATTATTTAAATTTATAAAACTCGTATCTAAACCAAGTACTTCTCTATTCCACCACCGGGGATAAGTGTCATTAGAAACTGCCGCATAAATCCATCCCTCATATGCTACTTCTATGGAATCTGGGTCACCACACTGCCGGCCACGAACAGTCGACCACCACTGGCAATTGGACCTTTGGCAACCTTGAAGTTTTCCACTTTCACAAGCACTCATAATATGTGTAGTTTTTGTGGAAAGTAAGGTTGAAATTAGTATTACTTTATAGTAAAGTAATAAAATCAAATGAGAATGTTAATTCAAGATATAGGGAGAAAATGCTATGACTTTTTTCACGAACCGGATACAGATCGATAAACTCAGTGACCCAAAGAGAACCCGGGTCTTAACCTCAAACCATAGTGTGATGAGCATGAAGTCCATGCGGACTAGCCAAATGTTTTTAAGTAGTATTATATTATCCTAGATTTCTTGGTACGCGCAATATATGCGTGCGCAACTCGTATATGTATAATTTAAAGAAAACATTTAACAATACAGCTGGACAAATGGCATAGTGGTTAAGTGTAACTTTAATTGCATTACTTAAGGTCAAATGTTTGAATCTCATCGCAAACAGATTTTTATGAAAAAAGATTGACAGTAAGGCTAAAATAGATAATCCAAAAAATCTGATATAACTTTATGGCGGACAAAATTTATCCTAACTTTATATAATAGTAAAGTGTAAATATCATAACATGGGCTACAATCACAAAACCCACTTGTATATCATTCTTCTAGAATATGACTTTTTGGTAATAAGAACATGTCACATAGAACAATGTGGCTGTTAGATTTAAACTCTCAACTCCCACCATAAACCCTAATAAATTGGGTGGTTGTTTGTTTAGTTTGTTGACAAAAGTCCAAGTTAAATTAAGTCTCTTCACTCAAATACAATGCCCACCGACCCAAGTGATTTCTTTTTTGGACATTACGTACGTACCTTAACAATTTTTTATTTTTTTTATATAACTTCTTTTGTACTTGTAATTGTTAAAATAAATGAAATTTTCTAACCATTCATATATTATTCTTTTATATATTTTGAGCATACGTACAGATTAGGCTCTCTTTGTTCTAAAATTGTTTTATTAATTCCATTTTTGTTTGGTATACTATTTTTTTTAAAATATGATCTTTCTTTTATTTTTAATTTTTTTTTCTAAATTACAAAGAAAAAATAAACGAAATATACTCTTGAATGCAGTTTTAAAAATGGGTAAACCAAACACAATTTTTTTAAAAAAATCACCCAAAATATTTTTTAAAAACCCAACCAAACAACACCTTAACTGCTTGGGATAAAATATAAGAGGAAAAGTAATAAATTTAAGGAGAATCTATGTTTTAATATATTGATTCTTAACATGTATCTTTATAACATACATTAATTAATACGGACCTATAAAATATTAGTCCACTGCATAAATTTTATCTAGTTTCATGTAATTCAAAACCAATGACATACTAATGAAACCACTAGGTCTATTTTATTCACATGAAATTAACCATAAGAAAAGTAACTGTATTTGTTAAACATGTCCAGTATAAGCAATAAAAATTTGGTGCGTTATTTTAACGCAATGATCAAAGAATTGTGATTATTTCCATATACCATCTCAACTCTTTTCCACATAAACTATTCCTTCTGCATAATTTTTTGGTATTCATACAAATTCCTATACCTTCCATGTGTTCAAATTCTTACGCGATTGCTAATACAATACATTGCAAATTCTCAAGAAAATTAGTTCTAAGATAAGTTTCGGCTCCTCTATAGTGACAAAAATCACCCTATAGTAAAGTTAGAAAATCTAAATCATTGGTTTAAACTAAACTGTTCGGATTTGAAGTTCGAGTTTGAGGGATAGACAGTCTTTCTTTCTTTTCCCTTTTTTTTCCCAACAATAAAGCAAGGTTGGCCCTGGGGTAGGGTAGGCAGGGTGACCGCCCAGGGCCCAAAAATGAGAAGGGGTACCAATTTTTTTGTATATGCATACATATATAATATAATATAATATAATAAAAAAATATTAAATAAATAAAATATCTTTCCAAAAATCTTTATTTAATAGGTAACTTTCCAATAAAATGGCGCAAATTTTGAAAGTCGGTATCTTCGTCTTCGCGTATTTTGCATAGACCAAAATTAAGAAAAACAGAGCTATACCTATTCTTTTATTATTCGTCAATCTTTAGCTCTTCCTTTTACAATTGTCTATTGTCCTGTTGACGTCATTTTGGAGCATTTAGAAGTTTTTTAGAAGATGAAAATATACATAAAGATTGAAGATGTAGCATATAGGTGGTTGAATTATCGTTGTATTGGTTTTGAAGACATGTAAACTCGTACATTTTTAATTGTAATATGTTTTTGATGGAATATAAAAATTAATTGGTTTTCTTAAGATAAAAAAATTAATATTTTTATTTATAAGAGGGGTATCATTTTTAAATTTCGCCAAAGGCCTAAAATTGGCCAGGACCGACTCTGCAATAAAGGTGTTCTTGTCAGTTTTATTTCACTTCGATTGATTCCTCTACTATGGCATCAAAACCAGACCATCCACACAAAGATTACAAAATTCACAAGATATTAATCATAACCTAGTTTCTGTTTATAATTAATATCCTGTGAATTTCGTGAACAACGTATGTTTGAATGACATTTATTATGCTATGTTTTCCCTGTAAGGATATTGTTGATCATGTTTTGTCATTTCCCTGTATGTTTAGTTTAAAATAACCTTACATTAGTTTATATGATTTTTTCCAATAATAATATTCGATTTAGAAATTACACACCTTCAGCTCTGAAATTTTAGGATTTTTAAACAGTATATGTAATCTCATAGAAACCTTCCCCTTAGGTTTTGAAAATTACATAATTTACCCTAAAAAACCCTATAACTCTCATAATTACACCAAAGTACCCTCAGGTTTTGAAAATTACATAATTTACCCTCGTAAACCCTATATTTCTCATAATTACACCAAAGTACCCTCAGATTTTAAAAATTACATAATTTATCCTCATAAACCCTATATCTCTTATAATTACATCAAAGTACCCTTAGGGTTTAAAAATTATATAATTTACCTTTATAAACCCTATATCTCTTTCATAATTACACAAAGTACTCTCAAGTTTTGAAAATTACAAAATTTACCCTCATAAACCCTATAACTCTCAAAATTATAACAAACTACCCTCAGGTTTTGAAACTTACATAATTTACCCTCGTAAACCCTATATCTCTCATAACTACACCAACATATCCTCAGGTTTTGAAAATTACATAATTTACCTTTATAAACCCTATATGTCTAATAATTACACCAAAGTATCATCAGGTTTTAAAAATTACATAATTAACCCTTGAAACACTATATCCCTCATAATTACATCAAAGTACCCTCAAATTTTAAAAATTACATAACTTACCCTTATAAACCCAATATCTCTTATAATTACACCAAAGTATCCTTAGGTTTTTAAAAATTACGTAATTTATCCTTATAAACCATATATCTTTGATAATAATGTATATGTTGTGTGCTTGCAGTGGCTTGACTGAGGTTAGGTTCACCCAACACCATTTTTATGGAGTGGCAATAGGATCCAGTGCCTGTAAAGGAATTGCTCTTCGCGACTCTTTTTGGTTCCTTTCTCGATGCTCTACCCGAGCATGTCTCCCGAGCAGCTATTCTAGTGATTGTGTTGACCTCTCATTGGTGGGATACCATACACACATTCCACTAGAGCTGGGGGGAGATGACGATCACACCATTGGACATTTTTCTCTGACTGGGATATTTTTAGGGGAGTTTCTATTTAGATTAATTTCCTATTACACTTTACCCCTGAGTGCATACTTGGTGCTTTAGGGTAGATCCCGGAGAGGCTCGGTCCTAGTGACATTATTCCTCGGGCCATTTTTATTATGCGTCTGACGACGGAGAGGGCTAGATTGATAGCCATTAGAGGGCATATGACTAGGCAGGCGGCGCGTCAGTATGCCCACGTCCTGCTGTTACTTACATTTCATAATCTTTTTAGGCCCAGGGCGGAGACACATATCATCTCTAGTGGCTGCCTTATAGTAGGGACTTTAGTGTTATGTTTGATTATGATTAGGGCAGTTTTATCTTGGCCGTTCTTTATGATGCTATGGACCAGATTTCTCGTCACATGGCCCTGAATCTCAAGGGCTTTTTCTTACTGTGGGAGGTATAAATCTTTGACTTTCTTTGTTTGTTTATATCTGTATTTTATCTGGTCACTGTTGCTAATGCTTTTTTGTTCTTCTTCCTTGGAGTTGTTTCATAGCATATACTCATCAGGGTTTTATGATGGAGACAAGGATGTTGTGGGGAGTAAAGATAATTCAGAGGCCATTCAAGTTCCAATAGGCCTAAGTACAAGGTCACGGGTTAAGATATTAAAGGCAGCACTTAATGGATCAATTCAAGCTATTTTGGTTCAAGAGGAAGGCACAATTAAGCCCATTGAAGGGAAAAAATGTGGAGCACAAGATGAAGGCTGGATTACACTTATTCAAGCCCAAATTGATTGAGAAGATCATATGTATGCGGCCAAAAATTTTGGAGCTCCAATCCTCACAGTTTTTAGCATTAATTTTTTAGTTGTTATTATTGTTGTTGTTGTTATTATTATTATTATTATTATTATTTTAGGTAATTTAGGAGACTAGTCCTTATTTAATTATGATTTGTCTTGTTTTGAGGTTTTCTTGGTAGATTGGATTCTTGTTGCTTAAGTTTTCTACACCTTATTTAAAGAGGGTGAATGCTATGTATTTTTGAAACTTTATTCATTAATAATATTGAGTGATATTAATCCTCCTTGGTTCTTCACGAACTATTCAAACTTATCGGTTTGTCCGTAGCATTTATCCAACTTATTAATCTGTATTCCGCACCCGGTAGTAGCGTCTTCGATTTTCACCAAAATCTGATTGTAGAAATGGTCTAGTTCATTAATTTGCTACGGTTTTCATGTGTATCTGTGTCGAGATTCGACAACCAATTCATTGTATTTGTGGGTTTTGTGCGATATCATCGTGGGTCGTATTAGTTGGTATAAGAGGTTTTTTTACTATCGGGTTTTATTTATCTATTATTTTGCTTATTGTTCTTTGTGATTCTGTTTTTTTTTTCTCCATATTCATGGAGTACGTTCATTCTGTTATTCGTTACATATATATTAAAAAAAATTGATTTTTATACAATTTGAATATGTTATATCTGAATATGCTATTGGAAATATGTCTTGATCTAGGCTAGGGTTTGTATTCCAAATATGATAGGGTTATAATTTTGATTGCATAAACCCTAGAATTGCGATAAACCCTGATTTATGTTTTGCAATTTACTATTGTGATTTGGAATTGTCTATTGTTTGTGATTTCTAGTTTTCTTCGTTTAGAATTGCAATACTCATTTAAATTTGATTTGATTTGCTTCACTAAAATGTCGACTGCTGCGTAAACCCTAGCGGTTGAACTTAAATTCCGATTGCATATACCTTAATTGCTGTGACTATAATCTAAATTGGTGTTACTGTTGAAGTTTCAATTTACGCTTAATTTATTTTTAAGTTTCAATTTTTGTAAATTTGAGAAGTAGAAGTCGAGAGATCCAGAATAAAAAATAAGAAAGAAGAAAATAGTACAATTTTTTTCAAAATTAACCATTATTTCTTTTTGTATTCGGGTTATATAGGTTTTCAGCAGTCCAAAAATCACCTTACCCCAAGACCAAATTTTTGTACTTATTTTTTGCATCTTATTGCGTCCATATTCATTAGGGTTCTTATTTCTTATTGATTCGTCGCATGAACTTTCCATTCACATTCTGATATTCAATTGAGTAGTTCAATAAGAACCTATAGAGCATTAATTTGAGCGAAAAAAGGCGTAAGTTATGAGATCATTAGAAAGTAAAAGTCAAAGTCAATAATTGTTAAGTGATACAAGAGGGAATCGAGTGAATCATTCTTTGAGTGAAACACGTGAGGGGATGCTTATGAGGTCTATAATTCTATTTTGCAGGTTATAAACAATGTTAAATAGCAAAGAATTGGTCTCAAACGAGGAGGTTCAACAACTAACCATTTCAAACCTTCAAGTGCAAGCTTTGTTGGGGGAGATGAGGAAGATGTTGAGAACGAAGATGGAGATGGTTCATAAGTGGATATATCAAATATAGAACACACAAATTGAGCAATAAAATAATGCTCCTAATGTGCGTAGGAGAGGGATAATCCAACTTAAAAAAACAAGGGTTGAGGATGAAGAGTACTATTGTGAGGGTTTAGAAGATAATGATGATTGGAATTCGATCGCTCCCAATTGGACATATGGCAGGCAGAATAGAAAAGGTATGAATAAAAAAGATAACAATATGGGTAGTCTCAAGATGAAGATAAATGATTTTGAAGCTTATATTGAATGGGAGAAGAAAGTTAAGCTAGTGTTTTATTAACAATTACTCCGAGATAAAGAAGGTAAAACTTGCTGCCATCGAGTTTCTAATTATACAATTATGTGGTGGGACCAATTAGTGTTGAACTGGAGGAGAAATATAAAGAGTCCTATTGAGACATAGGAAGAGATGAAGACATTGATGATAAAGCAATTTGTACTAAGCCATTACTACCAAGAGCTGTACCAAAAATTACAAAAGCTTACGCAAGGCAACCGCAGTGTGAAAGATTACTATAAGGAGATAACAACGATCCGAGCAAACATGGAGGAGGATTGGGAGGCTACTATGGCAAGGTTTCTGGGTGGTTTGAATTAGGAAGTTGCTAATGCAGTGGAATTGCAATATTATGTTGAGTTAGAAGATATGGTGCACACGGCGGTCAAGATTGAACATCAACTCAAGTGGAGTAGTAGCCTATACCAAAACCAAAGTCCAACCACATCTTGTTAGAAATTAAATCCCCTTTGAAAGAAGGATGAGAAATCATCCGTGTCGAAGCCCAATACCGAGAAAAAACAAAGGACGACTAGTCTTGAAAATCAAGGTAAATCTGATCCTAATACACTTTAAAATCGTGACATTAAATATTTTAAGTGTCAAGGTAGGGGTCACAAGGTGAATCAATGTCCCAATCAAAGAGCTATGGTGATTTGAGACAACGATGAAATTAAAATAGACGAATAGTCTGATTCAGATTATATGCCACCATTGGAAGATGTGAGGGATGTGCATGAAAAAAAAGAGCTTCCGGTTTAAGGAGACTTGTTGGTTTTAAGAAAATCTCTTAATGTGCGAGCTAAAGAAGATGATGAAGTACAACGAGAAAATCTCTTCCATACTAGATGCCTCGTGAATAACAAGGTGTGTAGTGTGATCGTTGATGGCGAAAGTTGTACAAATGTTGTAAGTACTATTATGTTAGAGAAGCTAGGGCTGCCTATTATTAAGTATCCTAGGCCATATAAATTGCAATGGTTGAATGATAGTGGAGAGATTAAGGTGAACAAGCAAGTGTTAGTCGCATTTTCTTATTGAAAAGTATGAAGATAAGATTTTATGCGACGTCGTGCCAATGCAAGCTAGACATCTATTGTTAGGGCGACCATGGCAATTTGATCGCCGAGTGAATCATGATGGATTCACCAACAAATATTCTTTTGTGCTTAATCAAAAGACGATTACTTTTGTACCCATGTTACCAAAGCAAGTATGTGAAGATTAATTGAAATGGCAAAGAGAGAGTGACCAAAAGAAAGAGAGTGAGTTAAAAAAAGAGCGAGCAAAAGAAAGAAAGTGAGAAAAAAAGAGAAAGGGAAGAAAGAAAAAGAGTGAAGTTAAAAATAATGAGAGCGAAAACAAAAGAACTTTTATGTGAGAGTGAATGAAATTAAAAAAGCGTTTTATTCAAGTCAGTCGATGATTGTACTTTTGTACAAGGAGGCCTATTTAAATAGTAATTAACTTACATCGTCTTTGCCTAGTTTTATTGTTTTTTTGTTTTTGGATTATGCGGATGTCTTTGCCGAAGAGAAGCCACGTGGATTACCGCCAATTAAAAGGATTGAGCATTAAATTGATTTTGTACCTGGCACTAACATTCCAAACAGACCAGCCTATTGAAGCAGCTCGGAGGAGACGAATGAATTTTAAAGGCAAGTGTCTGAATTGATGGAGAAAGGGTACGTGAGAGAAAGCATGAGTCCGTACGCCGTTCCGGTGCCTAAGAAGGATGGGACATGCATAATGTGCGTTGATTGTTAAGCTATTAAAAATATAATAAAGTATCGTCATCCTATTCCTCGTTTAGATAATATGTTGGATGAGTTGTATGGGGCTTATGTATTTTCTAAATTTGATTTAAAAAGTGGTTATCATCAAATTAGAATGAAAGAAATAAATGAATGAATGAAAAACTGCTTTTAAAATAAAACATGGTTTATATGAGTGGTTAGTGATGCCTTTTGGGTTAACTAATGCACTGGGCACTTTCATGCGTTTAATAAATCATGTGCTGCGTGCATTTATAGGAAGATTTGTTGTTTATTTTGTTGATATCTTGATTTACAGCAAAACCTTGAAAGATCATGTTGAGCATTTAAAATCGGTTTTAGATGTGCTTAGAAAAGAAAAGTTATTTACTAACATGAAGAAGTGCACTTTTTGCATCGATAAGCTTGTCTTTCTTGGTTTTGTTGTGAGTGCACAAGGTAAGGTTGCTGAGCAGAAAGTACGTGCAATACAAGAGTGGTCAAGTCCTAAAAGTGTGGGGAATGTACAAAGTTTTTATGGACTTGCTAGTTGTTACCGACGGTCTATGAAAGATTTAGTACTATAGCCGCGCGGTTGGCCGAGGTGATCAAGAAGAATATGAGATTCAAATGGGGGAACGAATAAGAGAAGGTGTTCCAATTGATCAAGGAAAAATTGATCCATGCATCCGTACTTACATTACCAGATTTTACTAAATCCTTTGAGCTTGAGTGTTTTACATTAGGGTTGGGTATAGGGGTTGTTCTTATGCAAGGAGAAAAACCAATCGCTTACTTTAACAAGAAATTGAGTGGGCCAGCCTTGAACTATCCGACGTATGACAAGGAGTTACACGCGTTGATTAGAGCGTTAAAAACGTGGCAACACTACTTTGGCCTAAGGAGTTTGTGATTTACACTGATCTTGAATCTTTGAAGCATTTGAGGAGCCAACACAAGCTGAATTAGAGGCATGTGTACTGGATGGAGTTCATTGAGACATTTTCATATGTCATTCGATATAAACAAGGTAAAGAAAACATTGTTGTTGATGTGCTTTCGCAAAGGTATGTGTTAATCTATACTTTTGATGCTAAATTACTTGGTGTTAAATATATAAAAGAATTGTATCCAATTGATGCTATTTTTTTAAGAGTATAAAGCATGGGAGAAAAATGTAGTAGGTAAGTTCTTTAAGCATGATGGATTTTTATTTTGTGAAAACAAATTATGTATGCCTAATTGTTTTATGCGTGACTTGTTAATGAGGGAAGCCCATATGGGAAGATTGATGGGACACCTCAAGATTGCTAAGATCTTAGATATTTTGCAATAACGCTTTTATTGGCCACGGATGAAAAAAGACAGTGAGTGAATTTGTGAAAGATGTGTCACATGTAGGCAAGCAAAATTCCGTGTGCAACTACATGGTTTATATACACCATTACCTATTTCTAGTGAACCTTGGATATACATTTCCATGGATTTTGTTTTGGGTTTATCTAGGTTTAAGAATGATAGAGATTCGATTTTTATGGCCGTGGACAGATTTTTTAAAATGGCTCATTTTATTCCATGTCGCAAAATCGATGATGCTTTGCATGTTGTTGATTTATTCTTTAAAGAAATTGTGCGATTGTATGTATGCCTAGGACCATTGTTTTCGATAGAGATACTAAGTTCTTAAGCTACTTTTGGAAGACCTTGTGGTGTAAGTTTGGAATGAAGTTGTTATTTTCTACTACTTGTCACCCATAGTCTGATTGTCAAATCGAGGTTATGAATAGAACTTTATCTACTTTGTTATGGACTATCATTAAAAAGAACATTAGAATATGGGATGAGTGTTTATTGCATGTTGAGTTTGCTTATAATCGCACTGTTCATTATGCTACTCAATTTTCACTTTTTAAAATTATGCATGGATTTAATCCTTTGACTCCGTTAGATTTATCTCCCTTACCTTATTTTTAATATGCTAATCTTGATGTAAAAAAAGACTGAATTTGCTATGCAGATTCATCAGAAAGCAAGGCTCAACATTAAATGGAGGACGGAACAATATACAAAGTAAGCGAATAAAAGTCATCAAAAGATGGTTTTTGAACCCGAAGATTGGGTATGGCTACACATGTGGAAATAAAGTTTTTTGGAGCAACGTCATTCTAAGCTACTTCCTAGAGGAGACAGACATTTTCAAGTTCTTGAGCGCGTCAATGATAATGCTTATAAGCTTGATCTACCAGGTAAGTATAACGTTAACACTACTTTTAACGTTACTAACTTAAGTCAATTTGATGCAAGTAACGATTTGAGGGAAAATCCTTTTAAGATGAGAGGAATGATGCGTTCATCCGACTTATCAATCATTATTCTGTACCTGGTTATGGTGTCTTCAATTTTCACTAAAATTTGATTGTAGAAATGGTCCAGTTCATTAACTTGTTACGATTTTTTTGTGTATCTGTGTCGAGGTTTGCACAACTAATTCATTGTGTTTGCAGGTTTCGTGCGATATCACCGTGGGTCGTATCATCTTGCCCAGGTGGATCTCCTCGTAGAGAATGAGGATTAGTTTTTACTTCTCCACCGGTTCATAGCGGGGAACTAAAGGGCTCCTTATGTAAATCAGACTCGAGAGACCGGTGTAGTGGCGACTTTTGTTTTTCTAGAGGAGCATGTAAGTTCCTTTCTTTATTTATTTGTTTCTCTAACTTCTGTACCATTCTATGTTGACAGAGATTTTTTTTTCTTTCAGGTTGAATGGGCTCCTTGGGGCGATCTTGGTTTGCATTACGGCTATGCCCTAGCCCTGATAGCTTCGAGGACCAGATGACTGATCCAGGATGAATATGGTCTTATGTTTTATCTCGGTGAGAAGGTCAATCGTCAGTATGGTCTTATGGATTTTTTGTAACTTGGTTCCTGATGAGAGAGCCAAAAGGGACCCCGAGCGGATTTTTTTATGATCGATATAGGTCGTTGGGCAAAGATTCTAACTATATTAGGGGCCAGCTTCATTTATCCAGGACAGTCCGGGGCCACTTTCTGCCTGTCCCCAACCAAAGGGACAATGCTCTAGATTCAGATGATGAGGACCCGAAAGGAGATAGGGAGGTACTGCCGGTTGCTGGTGGGGGTAGTGTTGGTCTTGAAAGTAGCGATGGGGGTAGGGCAATACCTGTTCCTGAACAGCCACCTCGGAGTATGCCTATAGAGGAGTAGCAAATAGAGGCTGAGGGTTTTCAATTTCCCCTGGTCCTACTTTATCCTTGGGGACGATTTTTGAAGAGGTATAGGCTGCAGAGGGAAGTGGCGTTGCTTTTACGGAGAAATCCTGCTGCTGTGACTACCCCTTCCAGTGGGGTCCTGCCTTTGAGAGAGACCGCTGTTGCAGATCCCCCCGGTTTTTGGACCTTTTCCATGTTAACTCCTATTTTCCCGACTGCTATGGGCCCTCCGGCTTGATCTCCCAGCGAGGAAGCTTCATCTTCTCGGCTATTTTGCATTCGATACGTGAGGAGGGCGGGTCTACTTCTGTTCCTGCGGGTGCTTCCGTGCCTGTGGTTGTTTCGCCGCCACTTCCTAGGAGATTTTGTATGCCGATGTAAGTCTTTGCCGGTATACCGTGCCAGGGGTTCCTCTTCCTAAGGACTCCTTTAGTTACTTAGGTGGTCATGCCATTGGTGAGGTACTTTTCTTTCCTTTATATCTTTCTTTTTCTTTTATTTTGTACTTGATTATCTGTGCTAACTCGATTTTCATTCTCCTCTCTTTCAAAATGACATATGGTGATGATCCGGGCTACTTATCTGAGGGCATTTCATGCATTTCCTTTATACACTTGGAACTTGATGTAATACATGGGACGAGACCCCACTACTTATATGAATGATTATCGGAGAGTGGTCGAGATCTCCCTGCATACCGACGATCTTATGACCTCTTCCCGAGCGTGGACAGAGTGTCAGAGGAGTAGTAGTCGGGTCTCCAGGTGGTCTCGTTCTTCAATGATCCAACCCACGATTTTAACTCCGCCTGCAGATCTCTCTCCATCTTTTCAGGATGTAGGGTCATCTCATGTGGCTCCAGCAGTAGATCCTATCCATGAGGAGGCCTCGAGTGATAGTAAGAGCGTGTCGAAGTATGCTCGAGTATATTAGTTTATTTATTTTCCTGTATAGGTTTAGGACTTTGGACCGATGTTAGTAGTTAGTTCTGTTTTTATCTTTCTTTTGAGTTAATAAACTGTTTCTGTAGGAATTTTAAAAAAAAATTTATCAGTGAAGTGTTTTTCTTATGTGTTTGTGATAAATAAACTATAATGAAATGACGTAAAATGAGGTAGTCTTTTTAGAAATCATACCGTTTATTTGTATGTTAAGGAGGCCCTAAGGTCCCAGTAAAAGAACGGAGTAAGTACAATGCACACAAAAGTGGTTCTTTTGGCAAGAATGATTTTACAGGCCTTGAAAGTAAACAAAAGGCAGATTTTTGGAGGTTTGTCATGCAACATTCATCCCTGCACATAGGTTTGTCACACGACAAATAGGTACAGGAACCACTTTTTGCTATAAATACACCCATCTTTTTTCTTTCATCTCTACACTTACACTTCTTTTCATCATTTAATAAACAAAATGTCTGTGCACTGCACAAATTCTAAATTTTCTTATATCAAAGCCCGAGATGCCTTAGTATTTTTCGAAAATGGTTTAAACTTTGGTGTTTTCGACCCTCTGGCTGTATGGGGTTTCTGACCTGTTGATTTTTCTTTTTTGTTAGGTGCTTCAGTCTTTTGGAGTCATGCAGATCATCTTTTCCATTTCCATTTTGGATTAGATGAATTTTGCCTGACCTATAAAGAGTTTTCTTGGTTGCTACGCTCGGATACCCGTCTTCCGATGGCTGCTCCGATAGAAGACATTGGTCTTCGAAACATACTGATTGCACTATTATCGATTCCTCAAGTGGCATGCGATCATTTCATTACTGATGGGCTGCTCGATCTTCATAAAATGGTGAATTTCTTTCATCGTTATGAGGACAGAGCTTCAAATGGCATGGGGCATACGGCGGCGGCGCTAATTTGTCTTGTTTCTGACATGCTACTGGTGACGGGTTCTTCCCGGGTTAATCCGACTATTCCGAGTTTGATATATCAGGCCAGAAATAGGGAGTCCATAGTGCCTATCATTATCGTAGAGACTTTGAATGAATTATATACTATCCAGGTCGAATTTTAGATCTTTTTCTGAGGGAGTCCGCGCCTTCTATACATGTGGCTGTGGTGCACAATATATAAAGTGCAAAGGCTAAATTGAGAGAAAACCAACTTTACACAAGATATTGTCTAATTACTCTGTGCCCGTTTTTTAGGACTGGGGTAAGGGAAAACTTAGGGTATCCAAAAAAGTGCGATAAGACCCGTCATTCTGAAACACAAGAGCAATGAGGAAGGTGGTCCCAAGAGGATTCGAAGCTCATCACTCGATATTCTTGACATCATTCTCACATTTGGTTTTACTAGCCCCATCAATTTACTGTGTAATATGTTTTCACTATATATCATTTTAATTGTAATTTATGTATACCCTCATGGATTGTCGGGTACATAGAAACAATCCCGAACATCTAATAATTTTTCCTCTAAATCCAATATTACATAATTGTATTTGCATGTACCTAAGACATTTCTGAATTCATACATGTTCCTATATTCTATGGAAGGGGGAAACAAACAAAAAT
The DNA here is from genome assembly GCA_021464415.1 of Lonicera japonica. Lineage (NCBI taxonomy): Eukaryota > Viridiplantae > Streptophyta > Magnoliopsida > Dipsacales > Caprifoliaceae > Lonicera > Lonicera japonica. The sequence continues at coordinate 52,824,411 of CM038470.1, forward strand.
AGCTCCTAAACACACACCAATACCCAATTTTGTGTAAATTAGGTGTTTCCGAAATACTCCCCCTGTCTCAAATTAAGGGCTTCACCTTGACTTTGCTACTTTTTAAGAAAACATAAATCTTAACATAATCAATATCCATAGTAAAGAATACAACTTATTTTCTATTGCGAGATTTGGTATATCGATTATGTTTGAAAAGGAAATGGGGCTCTCAATTTGAAACGTCCCAGAAAGGGAAGCGGCACTCTTAATTTGAGAAGATGAGTAATATTTTAACAAGAGGCACAGAGACATTTTCGGTAAAACCTGCCAACTTAACACTGCTTGGTCATGCCATGCCCTATTTCAAACAGGCTGAAGTAGCCACCTTTCTAAAAATGTAACAAGAACCAAGACCTGCCTGGGGCTTGAATTTATTAAGCATGATATTCATTTCGGTTCCTTCTCCAAAAAACTTAAGCTTTTGGGAGAGAAGCTTCCTAACATGGTATCAGTGCTTGGTTTTTAGGAAGTCTAAGGTTTAAGCTTTGGCAACTCTATCTCCCATTTGCTAATCTTGAATCTGTTTGTTCTACGTAATCTGGTTCCCGTCTTGGTAGATTTAACTTTCACCATTTCAACCAGACACACAATCCCAGGTATGTGTAATCTGGTTCCTGTCTCGACATATTCAATTTTCACTACTTCAACCAAACACACAATCCCATATATGTTAATGCTATGTATAAAAACTAAACAAATACTTTTACCCATTGTTAAGAGTGGGTTTATACAAACAAGAGCTCTAAAAGGCATCTTAGTACAATTTAAAAGCTGTGATATGATAATAGATACTTATTTAACTAGAAAGGATTAGACGTATTTCTTGAAAACCTTGAGTTGACTTTCCTTTGTTAATTCAATCCTAAAAGGAATTTTAAGGGCATATTAAAACCACCAAAAATATAAGGAATATATAACCTTATGGATACTCCACCTCAGCCCCCCAAAAAAAGAGGGAAAAAAATCATGGAACTGAGATCCTGAGCTTTTAATTAGACCCTAAAACATAATCAAAGGGCTTTTCTCTATAGATAAGCTAGATAATAAAATGATATACAATAAGTCCTGTTTTAGCAACTGTTCCTCATATAAATGTTGGTTTGTTCTTACACTTATTAAAACTTTAAAAGTAATATTCCATTCATCTCAAATTGATAATCCCACCTTCCTTTTTGGGATATCTCAAATTGATAGTACCATTTTCTTTTTTGGGCATAATCAATGTACAAAATCTCCAAAAAATAAATTGTATTCTTGACCATTGATTAATTAAAATTAGTATTTTATTACAAAGTGACATAGTCGAAGTGGCACTATAAATTTGAGAGAGGGAGTACCAAAATTGACACAAGTAACTATCATTTCGCTGACGGGGGAGTAATAAGAATGAATCAAGTCATATTTAAAAGATTATAATAAATACTAAAAATTGCTATAAAAGACTGTATGAGAAAATTAAAGAAGCAAGAGAAGTTCCGCCACTGAGAGAGAAATCATAGCCATCAGTATGCCAAGTAATGTATGAAGTAACCATAAGACTGCCTCTTAGACTAAACACGAATAGAATTATATATGCGCCTTGTAAATCACTGTCTACAACATTTTATGACGAGGCTGATGAATTACAAGTTTTTCTTTGAACAAACAGGCCTTCATGGCTAAATAAGGTGTACGATCACTATCTGAGTTTTATGGGAAGTTGATAGCGATATTCAGCGAATTGGATCATCGTGATAAGGCACTTATGGAAAGCCCTAATGATGTGGAATCCTATAGGAAATCAATTTAACGCTTGAGAGTTCATATATTCTTTGCCGGTTTGGATAATGAACTCGAACAGATCCGAGGTGAGATTTTGCAGAAAGATCTAGTTCCTCAATTAGAAGAGGTCTATGCTCTGGTTCGTCGAGAAGCTCTCCGATGATAAAAAAATGACCACCAAAATAGATATTACAGCTATGGTAACCTATAATCAAGCCACCTCCACTTTAAATTGGTGAAATTCGGAGAAACGGACCGGCTCTTGGAACCAAATAAATGAATCCCATTATATGGCTAAGGGTTCAACTTCAAAACACCCTCTATGTTTAGTCTGTGGGCTAACGGGACACTCGAAAAAGGGTTACTATAGAATCATTGGCTATCCAAATTGATGGAAGAATTCTCCCAATCACCGAACAAGTCAGACAACAGAAGGAAATAATAAATAGGCCTCAGGATTACTCACTGCCACAAGTATATCTGGTAAGGCTTTATATTATGTCTTTGTTTTAAATAATACACGAGTAATTGATTTTGGTGCCACTAATCATATGATGTCTGATTCTAAAATAGTTACTACTCTTACCCCATCATTTCAGACTTTCGTTTCGATAGCCAATGGTGCCCCAATTCTCATTGTGGGAAAGGATTAGTCACTCTATCAAACACCCTGAACCTAAACCCTGTCCTAGTATTAGATTATTGTAACGCCCCGCCCATCCGGAGCGATAAAAAAAAGGATACAACTGGTCACTAATTACAATAAATACAAAATACAACGAAAAATCCTCCATCAAAACTATAGTCATCTCTAAAGTCCTCCCACGAGCTCTCACCATCCCATCCCGCGTCCTCACCACGAGTACCTGTTAATGAAAAACATGTGTGGAGAAGAACATCATATACATATGATAAAGAAAATCCGTAGAATCAAATCAACAATAACGACATATACACATAATCATATCAAACATCATACATGGCCTCATACCCGACTTTCTCATGGCTACATGCCAAGTACCACCATAACAAACCTTGCCTCACCTCACTTATGCCCTCTCAGTGTACATTGCAAACCGAGCTGTTGGATCGTAGCTAATCCCGATAGGTGTATTTAAATATGTACCATTCATCACCATGGCACCATAGCCAAAACAAATACCAATCAATACCAAACAAATATAACACAGAGCCAATGAATACGCAATACAAAATGAATACAAGAATATGGATATCAAAGAATGCTCTAGAGCGTAACAGAATGCATACGAAATACTTTCCATACCTCAATCATAAGAAATCATGCCATAACCGAAGGCTTACTAATCGAAAGTCCGTAATCTCTACGCCATCACGATCCTCTGAATCCTCAAGACAAACTTCCCTAAAGCCGAAACATGATCTAGAAGCGTTCCGGAGGTAAAATATAAAGAGAAGATAGATAGATGAATAACAAAAATCATTCAGGGTAACATATATATATATATATATATATAAAGGGGGAAGGAAGGATCTGGAACCCTTTAGAATCTCACTAATCGACCTAATAACAGGCGCCTGTCGGATAGGAAACATGCGCTTGTTTTTCAAAAACATGCTTTTGTCCAACAACGAACCTAAAATAGCCAAGGGCCAATCCTCAACAGGCGCCTGCTTTTTATAAACAGGCGCCTATTAGCCTAAAATCTGCAAAATGAGCTCAAAATTCTAGAAAATCAAGACACAAGGTGTTAAAATTATAATATATTATTTGTTGCTCAAATAACTAATGCTTTAAATTGTGTTGTTATCTTCTAGCATTCTTATTGTGTTTTGAAGAATATTCAGAAGAAAATGATGATTAGTTATGGCGTTACGCGTGAAAAAATGTACTACTTACCTGGAGTTGAAAAGCACATATCGCTTAAATTAGGCCTTGAACACTAGTACCCTTAGGAAGAAGATTGCAGATGAACTTTGGTTATGGCACCATTGGTTAAGTCACGCATCGTTTGGTTATTTAAAAAAATTATTTCCTTATTTATTTAATAAATTTGATTCTTCTGTTTTTCATTGTGAGATTTGTGAACAAACTAAAGTTATTGTTCCTCTTTAAACCTTCAATGAATAAAAATTTAGTTATGTTTATGCTTATTCATTTTGATGTATGGGATCCATCTCACATTTCATTTATAAGTGGTATACGATAATTTGTCACGTTTATTGATAATTGCACTCAAATGACATGGGTATGTCCCATGAAGTTTAAGGGCGAAGTTAGTAGTTTGTTTTAGAAATTTCATAAATAGATCAATGCATAGTATAAAGCTACCACTCAAGTTCTCCGCAGTGATAATGGTGGTGAATATGTGGATACCGAGTTACAAGCTTACTTTAAATTCCATAGGATTATTCATCAGACTATATGCCTTTATAATTCTCAACAAAACGGGGTTGCCGAAAGAAAAAATTGCCATTTGTTAGAAATAGTTCGGGCATCGCTAATCGGAGAAAAAACACGAGTATCTTATTGGGGTGAAGCATTCTCCTCAGCTGCCTCTTTAGTGAACTGCATCCCCTCAGCTATACTTGATTTTCAGACACCATTCGAAGTCTTAGATAAGTTTATTTCGGCTCCTATCATGTCAAATCTTCATCCCCAGTGTTTGGATGTGTTACATTTGTTCACTTACTAAAGTAGCAACGAAATATGCTTGAACTTTGTGCTCTCAAGTGCCTATTTTTAGTATATGCATCCTCCCAGAATAGATATCAGTGTTATCGTCCTCCCATACAGAAAATGTATGTCACCATGGATGTGACATTTCACGAAAATATTATATACTTTCAATAGGCTGAACTTTAGATGGAGCATTAAAAGGAAGTTCAATTATTTTGAAATATCAATAAGGAGGAGATAAGTTCAATAAAGCTGTTCTCGACTTTGACTTCGAGTTCATCACCGATAGCCGGGACAACCGAAATAACGCTATTCCCTAATATGGCAACAGCAGCAGCCTTACTAAGTGAAGTTGTGTCATCTCCGCATGACACGAATAACCAATCCTTAACTTCATATATCCCTGAAACTAAGGCCTCCTATGTATCATCTTCTTCTATTCCTCGAAAACAGCTTCCTAATCGAGCCTAAACCCACATATGATCCAGACTTTACCAGTAAAGCCAAATATTCTATAAGTAACTATTTGTCTTATGATTAGTTAATTGCATCTAATAAATCATTTATGAATCAATTATCTTATGTATCTATTCCTAATAGTCTGCAGGAAGCCTTATATAATCTTGAATGGAAATCAGCGATGGACGAGGAGATGAAGTCCTTAACCGAATTACCAATCAGGAAGAAGAGGGTGGGTTGCAAGTGGGTATACACCATAAAATTTAAAGCAGATTGAACAATCGAAAGATTCAAAGAGAGATTGGTTGCAAAAGGCTACACAAAGATACATGGAATTGAATATTTTGAGACTTTGCACCCATGGCAAAGATCAATACCGTGCGGGCGTTACTCTCATTAACTACAAACTTGGGTTGGTCTCTGCAATCCTTCGATGGAAAAAATGATTTCCTACATAGGGAGTTAGAGGAAAAGGTGCATATGGAGTTCCCACCTGGATAAAAGATCCCAGTTAAGTATACGAATAAAGTTTGCAAGTTGAAAAAATCCTTGTATGGACAGAAACAACCCCTAGAGCCTAGTTTAAGAGATTCATGAGATCGTTGCGAAAGTTTTGGTACAGTTAGAGCAATTTGGATCAGACTTTATTTTTGAAAAAAAGTCATGAGAAGATTACAGCACTTATCGTCTATGTAGATGACATGGTGCTCACAAAAAATGCCCTTCGTGGACAACAGGCATTGAAGAAACACTTATCTTAGGAGTTTGAGATGAAAGACCTTGGAGACTTGAAGTATTTTTTGGAAATTGAGGTGTCTTCGAAAGGCATCTTCCTATATCAGAGAAATTATGTCCTAAATTTACTAAGTGAAACTAGGATGTCCGTTTGTCAACCGTCAATAGGGATGGTAAAAATACCCAGGGTTCATAGAGCCGTGGGTCTCTGACCTAATCGGGTCAGGTATGGAGACAAATGATCTGAAGCGAGTTCAGATCGGTGATTTTTAAATTAAGTCGAGTTTAGGTATGGGTGTGTCCACCCTCGTACCCGCCCCAATATATTTAATTTAAAAAAAAATTCTTATATATATGTGTGTGTATAAAAATATATATATATATATATAATTAGTTAATTGTTGATTGTGTAAATATATAATTTCATCTACATATGTATATATTATATAAAATTATGTTATTTCTAACTTTATTTTTCTTCTTTTTGTTTTTCAGTTTTTTTTTTAAAAAAAATTATCAAGTATACCCGCAGGTACTCGTTACCGGACGGGGACAGGGATGGGGATGGGGATTACTCGTTACCCCGAATCGGGGATGGAGATGGTTTTGGGTAGTGGGGGAGAGGATGAAAATTGTAAACCTAACCCGTCGACATCCATAACCATTAAAGACTCAATGGAGGAAGGATTGAAATTAGAGGTTGAAATAGATCAAGTGCTCGTCAATAAAGGGCGCTATCAGATATTGGTGGGAAAGTTGATATATCTAGTACATACAAGGCCTAATATATTATATGCATTGAGTATTGTCAGTCAATTCATGCATAATCCAAGAGACAAGCATATACAAACATTTAATAGGATTATCAGTTATCTTAAAGCAACTCTTGGAAAATGAATCTCGTTCCAAAAAAATGAGAATTTCATTAAGGTTGAAGGATATACTGATGCTGATTGGCCAGGGAATATATGTGACATAAGATCTACATCAGGGTACTTCACATTTGTACGAGAAAACTTGGTCAATTGAAGGAGTAAGAAGCAAAATGTGGGATCTTGTTCAAACACGGAAGCAGAATATGGAGGAATGGTAATCAGAATCCAAGAGTTATTATGGTTAAAACTGCTACTGACAAATCTAGGTTTCACTTCGAAAGAACATACGATGTTATATTGTGATAACAAAGTAGTATATGATATGGCACATGATCCAGTTCAACATGATAGGACAAAGCATGTTGAAGTAGGCAAATTCTTCATCAAGGAGAAGTTAAAGAGAAAGTTATTTATGTTCCTCATGTACGCTCTGAATATCAGTTAGCTGACATACTCACCAAGGCCGTGACAAGGAAGGTATTCGCCAAGTTGGTTAGTAAATTGGACATGTTTGATATGCGTGTGCCAATTTGAGGGGGGTGTATTAGAATATATAGTAAAGACATGTATAGATATGGTGTAGATATGGTAGACATATATACGGTATAGTTGACTACTTCTATAATTCCTAGAATCATTGGATGTATATATAGCTTCCATGTATAGCTCATCCTATCCCCATATAAGGGACCTTGTATTCATTCATAAATAACACAATTACTTATTCTCTCTTTATTCGTCAACAAATTGTCTTGTAATTCTTATGTCTGGATTCTCCTCGTTATTATTCTCCATTTTCATAAATTGGAAAAAAAACTCCTATTTTATTAATTTTCTTTTCCCCCCAACATAATGCATTTACCTATAGAGCTTGTGAAAAGAGAAAAAGAAACTCGTGTTCAAATTTTAACTTTACTTTGTTTTTGTATGTTGCATCTGCACTGCCACTGTGTATTTGATTATAAATTCTATCCTCATTCAGTCATACTTTTCAGCTACCATACGTGTATGGTCTTGCATAGGCTCCCTTACATCCCTTCCACATAAAGGGCTCTTTTGGTTTAAGTTTTGGCAAAGGAACGTGCATCCTAAATTTCAGGAAAGTTTCTTTCCTGGCATTTAGGATTCCTTGCCAATGTTTGGTTTGGACATGAATTCTTCTTTCATGGAACTTTGAATTACCTTTGATACGTTTGGTTCAAATAGAACTACAAATGGAATAAGTTTTAATTACCAAAATGACCTTTTTCTAATATATTATTAGAAGACAATTCCTAACAATTTTTTAAATTGATATCAAAGGACAATATAAGTTTTTAAATTTTGTTTAGGTAGTGATATAAACCTTAATTAAGGTGGATTTGTATTTTACGGTTTATATCAATAGTACAATGAGGAGAGATAGGGAGAGAAACCTTGGTGGTTGTGATGAAAACTTAGTTTCAGAATCGTTTAATATTGCGTATAGACCGAATAAATTTTTTTTATGTAAAACCCTAGTGCGGAATTGGATTTTACCTTCGAGATCTCTCTGGTTTGATCTCGTCTCAGCACGAACAGGGGTTGGCGGAGACGAATCGAGAACACGGGCTCAATAGAACCTCAAGATCTTCTATCGTATTCCTTTCTCTATGCAATCTTGTACCGAGTGTGGGCTGCGGTATCACTAAGATCTCATTCTCTACTCTCTACGGCACAAATTCTAAATTCGTGAGAATTATTGTGTCAAGAGAATAGGCAAGGCTGGAAGATATATAAGGCTACGATAGGGACCCTAAGGAGAAATAAGTGTTTGGGCTTACTATGGAAAACTGAAATCCTAATTCGATTAAGAATTGATTCCTTCCATAAATTATAATTCACGCCATTAAAGAATTATAATTGCACTTCCGTCTTTATCTCAAAAATTATATTTTGAGCTCCTTATTATTAAATATTTATTATTCTCTCCACGTTAAGATTTCAGATAGCCGTTATTTAAATTAAATTACTGACAATTATATTTAAATGACTTTTTAATCCTTGAGCGTACCACTTAACTTATTTGACATGTCGGATTAACATAATCTACCTGCAGGGTTTGACATGATCAAAACTTATAAGCTTCTCAAGGGGTTATCATCAATCCCTATACCGGGACGTAGATTCCGTCAATAATTAATATTCATCATACATATAGTGTCGCCATCCAATTCACGAAGATTATTGATCCATAAATGAATCTCACTCTTAATGAGTCAAAACAACAAACACTACGTATATATGTTTATTGATTATTTCAAAATTAAGAGCATAAGTAATCATAATAACCATGGGATTTTAAATTATTTTATATAGTCAGTATAAAAACAATTAACCCAAACCGGACCTGTTCAATACACACAAAGTGTACCAGCATAACGAGTTAAAAATTGTACCGTTTCCTGTAGTCAAGATAAACTACTAAAACTTGTGATTCTATCGATTGTTGTCCAATTCCATCTAAGATCGTGAACCAATAAACTTATATTCCACAAGAACTGATGATATGATCCTCTGTATGTAAGCTATACTCTACACACCAAACCATATACTATATGAAATAAAAGACACACACATGCACAATATTTAAATAATATAATGCAACCATTGCCCATAAAGATTCTCATTTAAATAGCAAAACTGAGTATATATAACACATCAAAACAATAATAATAAAATCATGAATTTTAGTATATCACTCTAACAGGTTGTCGGGTTGGTTGGGTATTTGTTGGGGGTGGGGTTGAGTTTTGAGGTGGTTGGAATGGAAAGCAGGCCTGGTAGTTCTCGGGTGTTTGTTGGGATCGAGGTGAGTTTGAGAGGGTTAAAGTGGAAGGGATATGGGTGGGCAACTTTGGGTTTTAATTTGGGATAGGAGGGGGAAAAACTATCATCATAATTGAAAAGGGCATTTTAGTCTTATTAACAAGAAAATTTAGTATTCCTAGATCAATCATTTTGTTCCCATCAATTTAGGGAGGAGAGCTTTGAGGGATTACTTGTGTCTCGGAATCCTTGTCCAAAACTCGAATCAAACATTGGAATCCTACTTGAATGGAACTTATCGTTATAGGAATGCTTTAAAACTTGAAACAAATGAGCCCAAAAGATAGACGAAATTTATCGTTAAATTAATATTGTGCCACGCCACAAAAGAAAAACAACAATTAATATTGTGCCAATTGTTTTGATACTAATCCTTAAGATTTGAGTTAAAGGTATATATGATTGTTTGATATTTTTTCTTGAAAACAATTTTGTAATGTTAATTATTAGTTTTTTGAGAAAGATAGTGTTGATAAATTTTAAGTTCAACATACTCTGAAATTATCTCACTTGTATTCTGTAGACTGCAATTTTTGCACACCAGACTGTTCTATAAGAGGACTTCAGGGCTACTGAAATTGAGGTACTTTAAAGATCCCTGGGTCTTTACTTCAATAATATGTGAAAATGAGAAGAGGGCTATACATATATTATGTGATGACCTATAAATGCTGCAAAATGCAAAATCCACTTTGTTTTCAGACAGATTAGGTGGTGGTCTGGTATCTACTTGCTCAATTAAAATTTGCTTTGCAGCATCAGCATATATGATGTTCCCTATTAAACGTATGCGTATGCATACAAATCTGATGGTCAAAAGTCAGTTATTATTATTTTATGAGTGATATATTTGGAACTCGATGTCTTACAAGATACTATTGATTTATCCTCTTTCTCATTGAACCTGTCTCATTCCGAGTCACAATCTTTTGGTTTTCTCTATCCAAGACATTTTGTTTACTTATTTTATTACATTTTTATGCGCAATGGCACCATATATTACTCGATCACTCATTAGATATCAAGATCCCTTGGGTTATGCAAAAGTCGAATTGAGTAGATCTTCATCTGAAGATTCCTTTACTGTTAATTTGAATAGAGTAGCTGCACTTATTATTGGTGAACAAGTGTAATTAGAATTCTTGCTGTTGGTAAACAAGTGTAATTAGAATTCTTACTTACTTTTTGTGAACAAGTGTAATTAGAATTTTTACTTATTTATAATTTGTGTTGTCATATATGATTTTTGGCAGGTTAGAGTTGTAAGGAAGGAGAATCCTGTCTTTCGAGTGTTGTCAACTAAGGAGTCTAAAATCTGCTTGTAGGATATGCTCACTCGGGATCGCTTACTGCAAGAAGAAATTTGCCTTTCCAGATTTTCTAATATGATTTTTTTTCTTGTATGTTTTTATTAAATTTATCATTAAACATGTTCTTAAAGCATACGCTCGAGACTTATGTTGGTGAGAAGGGTTGTTTATCCCCCAATATATTTTATCACCTGTAGGTGATGATGGACAAGATTGTGTTATATTTTATAGTTCTAAGATTTTGCATGAGTGATTACCATAATTAGAAGCTTTACTGTAATTGACTAAATTTTCAAAGTAAAGTATATGGAACGATTTATGTAACAAATTGCTACAAGCATCAATAATTGCTTACAAAAACTGCTTTGGTGTGTCGAAAGTAGTTACATAACAAAACCATCAAACAAAGGAAGATTCTAAATAAATAAAGAAATATCAATGATACACTTACCTACAAATCTTACCACCTATTCTTGCTGGATGCATTAAATGGGTTATTGCTACGAGTAGTTAAACACCTTAAATATATATTTTTCGGTATTGGTCTATTTACTTGTATCACTGTCGGAGTTTGTACTGTGTGAATAGAAAGAAACGAGTGAGGGATAGTGGTATTGACTACTATTTCTGGGTCAAAGAGAGTTTGTTGATTCCGCTCAATAACTCTATACACGTTTCTTTACCTTTCCTTCTTCCTTCGTTCAGTTATTATAGGGTTGGACAGTTGGACTTTGAAAAAGGCAAAATTTTGTCAAATTAAACTTTCTGCTTTTTAGAACTATTGACCTAAAAGTTACTAATCTTGTTTTGATAATAACAATATATTAATCTTGTTTTATTTAACATGTGTGTTGATTTAAGTATAACCACTATTATATAATCATACATGGAACAAAACCGACAAAATTGGAAATGAGATTAATACTCTACAAGTACCCAAATCTCATTGGCTTGCACCACTCATAGCCTTAATCATAGCAAACATAGAACTACTTATCATTAAAGATCAAAGTACTCAAGCAAGTGAAGAATTAAAGAAACTCATTAGGCACTCGGAGACTCGCTAAATTCAATTTGGGTGAATGTCTAAGTTTTATTGTAAAGTTTCTTGGTTAATCAATCATATAACTCATACGTATTCATATAGCATAGAAAAATTGATTCAAAACAAGTTTGCAATTAAATTCCTTGAAAACGTCATTTTACAAAATTCGGTTTTCAAATAAATTCATATTACATTCAAATGAACATATTTTGAGCTTTTTCGAAAATATGTGTCTTAGGAACATGTTTTCAAGGTCCCCAAAGGATTATATTTGAATTTGGAGCAACATTGCAAAAGTGAAAAAATTGGGTTTTTGGCTAGTTGAGTAGTGGGCATCAGTCGACTGATAAGCTTAGGCTTAGTCGACTGAGTGCCATCGATCAGTCGACTAATGAGCTTTGCTTAGTTATCTGAGGTCTCATAATATAGCCAATAAATTTTTTTTATTTTTATTTTTTTATCATTTTTGGTACCAAACTTGTACCAACTCTCTAAAACGGCCATATCTCCTTTGGGACTATATATATGACTTCGTAGACACATTTGAACCATTTCAAATCATTATTCATCTCTATTTTTCATCTATCTTCATTATTTAAAGATTCAAGAAATTGTTTTGATTAATCATTAATTATTTGGGTTATATATCTTGATTAAACTTAAAAACTCTAGTATGAGCTTTATTTGTAATATTCTAAAAACACTTGAGAGTTATTGTATATTAGTGTTTATCATCAAACAAACTTTATTAATCAAAATTGTGATAAAATATACTTGTAGTGGTTTTATTTTTACCAGTAAGAAAATTGGTTTAGTGGAACTTCTCAGGAGAACTACTTGGGCGCAGACGTATTGTCTAAACAACCGAACCGCGAGAATAAAATGTCTTGGCTCATTCGGTTTAATAATTTTATCTCGAACTCCTTATTTTATTGCCATTTAGTATTACTTGTGATTGGAATTCCTTGTTTGATTTGCTTGTTTCTTGATATAGACTTAAAATCTTTTTGGAACTATTTTAAAACCGGATTAACTTTCAAAATCCCTACTCACCCCCTCCCCTCTAGGGTATTTTCTGACCTTCAAAAACAACAAAAAAAAAAAATTCTTTCTGCTTTCAAATTAAACCAAACAGGTCTAAATATTTAAAAGCTCGGCTTGGTTAAATTAGTTATAAATCCATACTATTATGTAAAGCGAGGACAAATTTCAACTGCCATAAAATTGCGTTAGATTTTTGAATTGCCTCTTTCATTCGTGTGATTTATTTTTTCATTAAAAAATGTGTTTGGAAGATGGTTAGAACATTGGACATTTGGCAAAATAATTTACTACTTAAGCACTCATGGGCATGGCTATGAAGGACATTATAGACCCCACTTAATATATAAAATATAATAAAAATATATGGGATTTTAAATAATTATGAGGTATAATATACGTTTGACTATATTAAAATTCTTAAAAAATAACAAAAGGTGGGTTCAAATAGAGTCAATTTTTAAACAAAATTGAAGTACAATCATTTTAAGTATGCATGTGAGGTTGATGAGTAATAATTAGGGTGCTTTAGCAAGCATTCATAAATAATGGTTTATTAAATGAACCTACTAAACAAAATTTATGACTACACCATTGTAAACACTAAACCACTTAACATCTTTTATTTGAATTAAATATGTCAAAGTAGTACACGTATCGAATGTGCATGTTAATCTAGTGTATGTTAAGTTGTCTTTAAATGTAACGGAATAGTGTGTTAAAACATGTTTAAACTGACATAAAGCATTGGTGAAGGGATTTTTTGGGGCTCTCTCTCTCTCTCTCTCTTTTATTTTTTTTATCAACAACATTTAATAGTTTAAGAGAACCATGTGTTGGCTACTGAATCAAGTGTGTTCAGTAACCAAAATTATTATATGAGCATCTCATTTTTTATTTTTTTAACTACAAAGTATATGACCATTGATAAGATGATAAAATTATCATTTTTAGAATGTCTAAAAGTATTTATGTATTAAAGTAAGTAAGAGTCGAACTTAAAACTCTAAGTTGAGACAATAGCATACTTTTGTCTGAACAAGTGAATAATATTGTTGTGAATTTTCATATTCTATTAGTTGTTACTTTTTAGGTAATAAATGAAGATATTATATTTGTGTGGAGTTAATTTTAAAAGTATTGCATGCACACAAGTATGGCAGCTAATATTAAATAAAACAATTGCTAGAAAGAATATTTTTGACATTATTCTGGTTAGAGGCGGAGTCAGGAATATTGTTCAAATGGAGCCAAATTAATAAAATTACAAGAAATTTTTGCATGTATTATAATAAGGCATATTGTAAGTTTATATTTCGAGAAGTGGAACTTTACTCATATTTTACTAAAATATTTTTTCATTTCGTTTCTGAAAAGTTAAAAAAATATACTAAAATTAATTATATATTTAAAAATATTTTTATCAACTCAATATTTATCCTACTATAACCAACAAACAAATATATTAATCTCAACAAACACCTAAATCTTAATATTTAAAGTAATAATAATAAAAATAATATAAGAAAGAAATCTGACCAAAGAGCTGCAGAAGAAGGAGAAGAATGAAGCAGAGTGCGGAGCTGTGAAATAATAAAAAAAGGCTCGAAAGAAATAGCTGCTGGCTGCTGCGGTGATACTACTGCAGTTTGGAAAAGTACAGAACAACACAGAAGAAAAATGAAAGAAGCAGCAGCTGGAAGAAATAAGAAAGAGTTGGATTGCTTAATTTTTACTTTCAAACAGTGGCCTCTGAACTTTCAATGAAACTTTCATTCTTTTTTCCGCCATAACCAGGAGCTTAATTTTTTTATTATTGTCTTTGATATCTCACTCTAACTACTTATTATTCTCTCTCTTTGCCCCCATCGTCACTCTTCTTTCTTCTCATGCCATAAAACTTGAATTTTACTAGAACATCCTTTTTTAATTATTCTTAATTAATAATCACACACAGTAATGGAATCAACACTATCGCTCGATTCATCCATGAGTATACTCTCCTAATCAGTAACTGTTGACCAAATCCAGCAAACTGCGGACCAAGTCAACAACAATCTGTTCTCCTTGGCCGTAGCTCGTCTCAAGGATGAATTCCATAGCATATTGACCAGAGAGACTACTTTGTCCCGGAAGTCGAGATTTATGGTCCCCTTCAGCACTACTGATCTCCGACGAATCACGATGATAATGAACTTTGCCGGTCGTATCTACGATTGCGTTGACGTGTACAGGTGCGTGCATAAGCCCTTTGTCGACACTCGTTTTCGAAGACTCAGCATCAAGAATTTTACTGCTGGCGATGCGAGGATTCAGTTGGAAGATTGGAAGAAGAAGATCGATCTGTGGATAATAGCTGCTACAATTTGTATTCGAATTCTGTTTGAAAAGGAGAAGCAACTCTATGAGAAACTATTTGAGGGTATTGGAACTGCTGCTACTTATGAAGAGTGTGAAAGAGATATGTCCTAGGACTATTCATACATTATGATTTGTACTTTGACATCTAGTGCTTATTGTTATCAATAAAGTTTATTTCATTTGACTTTATATTGTTTTATGAATAATATGTATTAAAACTAGTTCATCAAGTACGTGACTTGATTGTGGGATGCTAGTAATGAAATAATAATATTATTTAGATGTCCCTAATCATATGTCAATAATCTAAGATCACATTGATATAATGATTAGAGTATGGGTCAGCTAATGACTATGTTCCACAAGTCATGGATATAGAGATATCAAGCTCAACACACTAATACTTGTTAGGGAACAATGTATTGGACCGACCCGCTTTGGGGCACTGCGAGGAGTGTTATATAATGTCATCAGTGATGTTCCCCATTAGTGATATCGTATTATCCTCAGACCTAAGATCTTCATGGTTACCAGCATGGGGATTGGTGTGCTGACCATCATCAAATGTTGCTCTTAACCGAATAATTATAAAGATGATGATCAAACATACCATAAACTATGTAGAGGTATGTGATTGATCAAGATGGGATTTGTCACTCTCATATAACGAGAGAAAGATATCTTTGGGCCCCTTGATAAGTATAATTAATGTTTGCATAGCCATGCACAAATGAGGTGTCATTTGCATAAGATTAATTATACTTAGAGATCAAGAAACAAAGATTGAACTATACAAGAATGACACTTGCCTAAATCTTGTGTTCAATCTAGATATCAGTAGACAAAAGGAATTAATATGTGGAATATCATTTAAGGTTGTGTCGTTTTGACCTTTATACCTTTTGGATAATGGAAATGTCTTACTAGAGACCGCTTATTATTTGTATAATTAAAACGGGCTTTTAATTGCACTGCCAAAAGGGTATAAACCTATAGGGTCGCACATCAAAACGAGTAAGATCAAAAAACGGATTGGACTTGGCCTTGGTTGGACTTGGGCCTAATTCATTTTGTTGCTTAGGGTTTCTCAGTAGGGTTTCCCTTTACAAGAAAATCATTAGGCTCCTTTACTCGAACACAGAAAAGAGAGGCAAAAGGTGAGAACCCTAATTGTTTGCTAGTAGACCAAGCAAGGATTCGTTCTCGTTCGTGTGTGCATACCGTAGAGGCGTCGTATTTTCTACGCTAAGGCGACACCAACAGAAGGATTTGATCGCCGCGTTCATTGAATCAATCCGAAATGTCATACAAGGTATGTTTTACTGTCGATTTTATTGAACAGTATAGATCTTAAGGTTTGATGATTAGTGCAGTTTATTGTGCATATAATGTATGTTCACTGCCCTAATTCCCTTCAAAGTGCTTCATAGCGACAGTTAGAGATGCTGCGATTCAGTTATTTAGCTTTGTCGATGGTATAATCAACACTTCCCGAAATGCCAATAAGTTATTTAAGATTTTGGACTTCTATAAAGCGCTTTTAGATTTGTCTTCAGATCTTGTTATTCGTTTTATGCCGAAGTCAGCTAAAATTATTCCAATTGATACTCAAAAGCAACTGTCTCAGCTTAAGGAAGTGGTGTTGAGGACTCTGTTTGATTTTGAGAATTCCTTGGTTGCTGAGGTGTCAACCATTTCTGAGCCCACAGGGACAATTCATCCCTTAACAAGGTTTGTGATGGATTATGTTAGTCGCATCGTCGAGTACAAGGAAATCTTAGGTCCATTGATAGTATCCAATTCGTATACAAGTTTCAGAGATCCGGTGATTCCAGATATTAAATTTAGGAAACAGGAAGGGCGGATGACTCCTTTGGGGTTCCATTTGATTTTGATCATTATGGTCTTGAGGTTCAACTTGGAGTGTAAATTCAAGAACTACGAAGATCCCTCTTTGGTTTCGGCTCTAGACGTCCTTCGAACAGACATCCCTTTGTTTCATTTATTCATGATGAACAATGTGCACTACATTGTGCAACACATCAAAGGGTATCCGGAGTTGAAAGAGGTTGTTGGGTACGGCTATTTGAACAGGTTAACTAAAAAAGTTAGGCTTGAAATGAATAGCGGTCAAAAATTAATTTATTACAGGCTCTTGCACTGTTTGCGGGACGAGGGACTACGCGCGAGTACTTGCGTTTCTTCAGGCGTGTCAAAGGGTGTAGTGAAGGAGAGGATTAGGATGTTCAATGCTAGGCTTGAAGACGTTCAGCGGGCTCAATCAACTTGGGTAGTACCAGACATTCAACTTCGGGACGAGCTTCGCCAGTCCATATCTGCGGAGATAGTTCCAGCCTATGATTCCTTTCTTAAACAGTACGGGAGAGATATAGAGAACAGAAGACATCCCAATATCATCAAGTTATCGGTTGAGGAACTTGGGACTTTCATCTCCGCGAGTTTCTTTTCATAGGATCACAACTGTAGTAAATGAAGTGGTTCCAATGCACAAGTTGTGTATCATTCTTTCATAGGATCACCAAACTTCCTGCTATGTGTTGTTACAATGATCTTGCATTGTTGAAATGGGAATCTTTTGTGCTTGTGTTCTATGCTTCAGATGATATTGTTTTGCTTTTCCCTAAAATTTGGCTGCTACCTCCATGTTTTACGAGTAAGACGAACTTCTCGAGTTTTCATCAATTAGCCTCGACATACCTATATATGGAAAAAAAATTGATCTTAAACATTTAAACATCCCCTTTTATGTAATGACACAACATACATATATATATATTATTTGAAACAATTAAGTAATAACAAGTTAATATAATCAACTCCCAGAGAAGGAGCATAACTAAATATAGAAGTTATACATACAAACATGAAAAGTATTAACTAGAAGAGGCCAAAAGCCTCGAGGGCCATTCTACATGCTAAAAGAAAGGCCTCCTAATGAAAAATCTTGAAATGTTATTTCTCTAGAAAGGCTTCACTGGAGCTAGAAGCTTATAAGATATCCAACGCCTACGAAGGGAAAAACGTTTCATTTCCCTCATTACACCTCAAATTCATTTCCTTCCAAACGGACCAAACAATTACACAAAAGGACCAATCCCATACATGTTTTGCAAAGATGGACTTAGATTTCCTCCATTACCCCCTTCTATCCAAGTTCGTTCAAGGGGGTTTTGTTCATGGCTTGAATGGACTAATTTTTTCATGAAATTTAGTTAAGATGATCTTTGTAATGAGTAAATCATCTTTACAAAATTTCATTAAAAAATTTAAACCGGAAGTAGATGTAGTAAAAATTTGATACATATGTTAATTTTCAACCTTTAAAATTTTAAATGACCATTTTACCCACTCTCGATTTGAATTTTTTGATGACATTTTGTGAAATTAATCTATTCATTTCAAAGATCATCTCTTCCAAGTTTCATGAAAAAACTCATTAATTCAAGGCTCGAACTAAACCCCTTTGAACGAACTTGGATGGAAGAAGTAATAGAGGAGAGTCAATCCCTACAAAGATTATTCTCAACTCCACAGTCTTTTCAAAAGAAAAATAGGGTTTCTTGAGTTTGACATTGCCCATAAGACCCAAGAGGGACAAGAAAATATACCATAATTGTCTTCGCTAAAAGTCACAGTGAAGCAAAAGAAGATTACCCGTTGCTTTTGCACGCTTGCAATGCCAACAGTTGTTTGCAACTTGCAAGTATCTCCCTTTCTCTCAAGGTTATAGAACTTGGCAAAACAACATTTGACACAAACACGATACGAATCAAAATAGAGGGAAGTTTTGACAATTTTAGATGGTATCGGTGCTAACTCGATAAAACACGATAAGTTAACGGGTCGGGTCAATTAATATTCGTTAACACACTAATAACTATTAGAACCCGTTAATAATACACATAGTTGTATAATATTATATACGTACATGCATATATGTATATTTTTACGATAAATGTATATAATTTGTATTACACATGTATTTGTTATTTTAAGATGACCTTAATTAATTACAATATATACATGATATTATATATACAAATATATTTTTTTATATATATGTATTTAACAGGTTATATCGGATAATTCGTTAAGACCCAAAATGAAAACACCCAATTCATGATATTATTTGATAAAAAAGCCACTCATTTAGACCTAAAACAAGATAAAAATAGACACAAACATAGCCCAAACCTACCCATTGCCAGGTCTATTTATGGTGTGTCAAAATAGCTTTTTAATTGCTTTCAAGCAAAAAGGCCTCCGTAAGAGGATCTTTCGTCGAGGGTTGATTCAATGGTAAGCAATTTATACCCTTACCTTGAGGTCAAGAATTCGAGTCATGGGATGGGAAGGAGTTTCTTTTTTTGTTTATAGGGTTAAGGGAGACTTAGACCCCTTTAATTTCATTTGAAAAAGAAGAAGAAGAAAAGATGAAAAAGAGGATCTTTCGTCTTATGTGTCCCTTTGCAAGCAAAATAGCTTTCTAGATGCTCCCAACCCTCTCTTATACAACTTTAAAGATTATTGCCAAATGACATCTCAAACCACCTGAACACCAACCGAAATGTGCAAGGAAACTAGTGTTTCTAGTTTGATTACCTACCATCCTCTTAAACTAGGCCTGAACAATTATGTCTATGTATCCTTGCTCTAAAACAAAAAAAACAAAAAAAAATTGAGAACTGGGTTATAGAAAAATGTTTTAGTTAGGTGAATGGGTGCCAAAATGTAGAAAGACTTGAGACGAAGTAGGCACTACCAACCAATCAAAAACTCAAGGTCATTGGTATGGAAACTTTTAAGTTTATCAACCAATACTGAAATCATGAATTTTAACCATTTCTGTTTTGCAGTACCACTGCAGCCTTAGAGTCTAGAGGAGCTAAATATGTTATAGCCCATGAAGCACGGATACGGGTGCAGGATTCTAGTGCGACGCGATTCGGGTGCGGCGATTCAAGAATTTTAAAAAAAACAGGGTGCAGGTGCGGCAGGTAATAAAATAATAATATACGTTTACATTAATTAATTAGATTGCACATTTAAGAATTACCTATAATCAACAATGAAATACGAAGATAATAAAAAGTAACAATCTATTATAAGTTTCAAACAAAAGTAGTACAACATGGTCATATATATTAGTTTAAAGAGGGGTACAATATCATAAACCAATTGTTTTCACTTCCAATGACATTACAAACCAAAATAACACCTGCCTAACATGTCATATTGTTCTTGCTTTATCAATTCAACTTCATAAATCATTACAAAAAGAACTAAGAGCTCAATTCATGAGTTAGAACAAAAAACACAAAAAAGCAGCTCCATAGGACCATAACATGCATTATGCATATGTAACGCCCCCGCCTTAATTAGTAGGATAACACCTGTAATTAAGACCTGGAGTGTTACTAACCCACCTTAGTAGAGCTAAAGTAGGTTTGAAATAAATAATAAAATAATAAATCTAAGAAAATCACATAACCTGGAATAAACCACCATGATACTCATGCTACGGGCAGTAATATAAAACATGAGTGCAATATAGATCGATACACATGCATGAAATCCAAAAGACATACACACTATGTTAACATGTATTACATAGTAAACAACAACCCAGGCTAGCTGTGGCTTGCCATGTACACACCTATACAACAAAAATGAGT
The DNA here is from genome assembly GCA_021464415.1 of Lonicera japonica. Lineage (NCBI taxonomy): Eukaryota > Viridiplantae > Streptophyta > Magnoliopsida > Dipsacales > Caprifoliaceae > Lonicera > Lonicera japonica. The sequence continues at coordinate 52,845,242 of CM038470.1, forward strand.
CGGTATCAGAGATCCTCTATTTCGTTCCCAATCTAGTTGCCTCTTCTGTCGTATCCGTCTCCTGGATACCTGAATTGGTTTACATAAAAAAGGGTGAGCTCACAGCTCAGTAGGGGATATACCAGGCAATATTACGTACGAAACGTAATTAACTATTTAATTATAAATCATGGCTCAACCAATAAAATAATGCATGCATGTGCATATGCAGGTTACCTCCCTTGTGTCAGCCATTATACCGAAAGAATATCAATGCCGAACCGAATCATAACAATGATAATAACAATGGGCCTGACCGCCCCCAAGAGATACCGAAGCTGGACCGAATCATAATCATAAGAAGAAGAACGTGCCTGACCGCCCCAGAGAATAAGTCGAACATGATCACAATATAATATTATTCAGCCCATCAAAGATCATCATCATATCATATTATAATTGGACCACATGTCCATCCATATCATATCACAGAATCACTAGTGCTTTGCCGAGGCCTAGATTTCCGGGCTACCCACCGCTGGCTCTAGACAGCCGACCTCATTGCTGTCCCCCGGGGGTTTAGGGATTTTCAACCCAAGGGCACCGAGCCCTACTTATTTTCACATCGGCAAGCACTAGTCAATACATATTCCCTTCATCATCGAAGGGCCACAATAGCAATCATATCAAACCCATCACAGAACTATATCACATCCCAGAATAATTCAGCAGATATAAGAAGATTTCGGCACCATAAATACAAGATATATGCCCACATGATAGGCCATAAGAATAATCCGAGCTTGCTAAAAAGTCTCCAAGAATTCGATTGACACAATGACGATGCACAGTATGCATCACATGCTAATAAATAAATATTTGAAACAACTTATGCCATATAACCACAACAAATCTCTATACATGTCCCTTGATGTATATAATTCATTAATTAATTAATTTCATAAATATAAAATATTTATACATCAAAGGGATATTTCATGTATATCAAATAATACAAATATATCAAGTTTAATGGCATATCTTGCTTCAAATAACATACACATGACTTTATAAATCACAAACATCATCATCCTCATCATATAATAATTCTTAAAACAAAGACAATTAAAATATGATGATTCATATATAATAAAATTATACTATCAGCTTTTAAAATTAATTAAACCCCTACCTCAGAATATTTAGCCCCAAATAATAAAATGTGAGTTGATACCCAAACCCCGACAGGTACAACTCTAAAATTCTTATACCGTTGCGTAGCCCTCAACGTATAGAACAATTTTCCCTTAAGGCTCGACTCGATTCGGCGGAGTTTTGATGACCAATTGCTAAGAAGAAATCTTCGTACCTATTTTCTTTATTTGTTTCTGTCGCTCGGCAACGAAAATGAAAAGTAAAAGGAATGAAGAAAGTGGAGACAATTAGGTGGTGGAGGTCAGTGGTGTTAGAAAATAAAAAATATAACTTTTGCCTAATTACGACATTTAACCCTGAAGTTTCATAACTTTATTATTTTAACCCTGAACTTTTGCAACTTTACAATTTAGTCCATACTCAACCAAGAAATATGTGTCTAATTTGCACTAATTATATTAAGGGGTATTACAGCATACATACATATATATATGCATATAGATGAGTTTTCAATAGTTATCTTCTCTCTATATCTATCGATGGGTACTGACAATAATTAATATACATCGGTGATGTGGAAAATCCTTTAACCTGTTATAGCAGGTTAATGTGACATGTTCTATTTTTATTTTTTTAATTAAACTTTAGGTGTTGTTTGGTTGATATTTTAAAATCAAGTTTTTAAAATTTCTACCAAAAAGTTAACTTTACTTCATACTTCTCAAAATTCACTTCACTTTACTTTTTCTCTCATAAAATTTAAAAACATCATAACTTTAAATTTAAAAATCGGAATTAGATAAATATATATATATATATATATATGTTTGAAACCTAATCATCAATATCTATAAAATAAGATCCATTGTGACTATTTTTGAATTTGTTTCATGAGTTTTTTTTGAATTTATTGAAAAAAAACTTCAACAAAAATTAAATTCACTTTTCATAACATGTTTTAAAATCTCAACCAAACAAGATTAGGCTTAAAGATTTTATTTGGCAAATAGACTTAGGACCCCCCCCCCCCCCGGCCCGCGGATTAGGACAAGTGTTATGGGTGTTTTCGTCATTTTAGTTTTATAATTAATTAATAACATAAGCTTATGAAAAATAACACTTTCAAAATATATTTGAGTTTGAATTTTCATCTCTATATAATAAGTTTACAAATTACATACAACTCGACTCTTTCAATTTGATCATTTTATCATCATTTGTGACAAATCATATTACAATAAAAACTCAAAAATTAATTTGAAGCATCTCATATAGCCTGTGCTACTGGTTTTATCACTCACTGTTCAACTAAATAATAATTTCAACACACTAACATAAAATAATATTAAAAGAAACTACTTAATTTAAGGTGTTTCAAACAAACTCAACTTTTGATAATTTAATAAGATACGGAAGTATGAGCACGACTTCCTAAATTACACTTAAAATATATTGTGTGTAGTATTAAATAATTAATTATTTGGTTCAATAATCAATGTGTTGTATTTGGCAAACAAATTTTGCACCCTTTTCAAAATTGAGAAGTATATCTACCAATTAAAATTAATTTATAATTGTATTAATTTAGATTATATTTTAATTTAGATTTCTAATCGAAATCTACTTCCATTTTAATTTATTTCCTATTGTCTTTTAGGGTGCGTTTGGATTATAGAATTGAATTTAGTTTTAAAATTCAAAAATTACATATTTGAAATACAAGAGTTTAAAATTTTGTGTTTACTTAACAAATACAAGAAAATTGATTTCTAAATCCAAATATTATTTCACTAAAACTTATATTTAATTGATTAGTAGGCTACTTTTATTTTTTGACACCGTGGCGGAAGTTAGGCTTACACAAAATTAACCCATTTCACTCGACCCGCCCCTATTATAGTATTTTATTCCTTATAATATAGCGTAATTATCACGGAGTGGGAGTGGGTTTGGGTTTATGCGTATAATATTCATGAGAGATTTAGATTTAAAAAAAATAAAACCTACACTGAGTTAGGATGTGTTTATAAGGGTTCAGGTTTAAACAACACATGACCCTTTGCCATCTCCAGTATTATTGTTATAATTAATATTACAAGTATAACTATAAATAATAATTTGTTTAAAAATTAATTTATTTTTTCCAAATTCGCAAGTTTGGGATTTAGAAGGGACAACCCTACCTCTAAAATTTGGAAGTTATGACTTTAAGATAAGTATCAAATCTCATTATTTGAATATATTTATAAATCTCAAATCATAATTTCACACCAAACAAAAATATTTAGATTTGAGATTCCAAAACTAAATCTCATGTTCAAATCTTCTCTCAAATTTACATTCCAAACACACCCTTAAAGAATTTTTAAAGGGTTTTATTAAAAAATATTTCCAATTAACTATATTCTTAATACTTCCACCCGTTTTTTTCAGCTAATAATAATAATAATAATAATAATAATAATAACAACAACAACCACAACAACAACAACAACAATAATAATAATAATAAAGATTTAAGAATCAAGTATACATATTCTTCTATGTTCAATATATGGTCATATAAAGTATTCATGATCATTTAATTAATTAGTTATCACAACATTTGGTACTCTAATTTATAATATGAATAGTATTTTCTTTCACTCGAATGGTTTGTTAGAGGACAATTATGCAAACAACATATCATAAACCTTTGAGAATTATTTTGTGCTTAAAAAAAATATTTTTTACGAAATTATGTGAAATAAATGAGCCTACAAACAGTTCTATAAAATTCATCAAAATTAAAAAAAAAAAACAATTGAAAGGATCATCATTTTCAAGTATTTTTATTTTTCTTTTTTGCCATACATAAACTTTTTTTTTTCTTTTTAAAATTGTAGCATCTTACCATTTGATAATTGATTTAAAATTTAGAGTTTTCGGAATTAATAAAATATATATATTTAATACTTATGTTTTTGGTTGACCTTTGTGATAATATTTTGATTACATGTTCAAATTTGAAATCTTTGTTTGACATGTTTAGTTTGAATTTGATCTTTTTTTATTTATATTTTTTTTATTATTTATTTTTTAGCAGTTGTTATCTTTAAGAAGGGGTAGTTTGGAAATGACTATCTTTTATTTTTAATAAATTAAAATTTATTTTGTCATTGATTAAAAAGTTATCCTTGAAGCTAATCCTAAAAATAGAATGTCCTTTATTAGAATGAGAATAATTGATTTGTCCTTTTAAAAAAAATGCCCCATATTTTTATTTATTTAATTAAAGTAGATGTACCTATTAATCTAATTTATTTTTTTAATATTAAATCATTAATAAAATAATATTTATAAAATTAAATCAATAATAATTTTTTGTCAATTTATCCACACTTGCAGATAAATTTAGTTGGCAATGCTAATTAACTTAACAATGTAGATTAACTGCAATATATCAATAGAAACAAAATCACCCATTTCATAAGAGTAAGGAATAGGGATATCATGTATTAAAATACAAACTAGAAAATAAAATAATATTTACCAAAAATAAAATAATATTTTTTTGAATGAAGGGCCTATTTTTAATTGGTAATAATGAAGGGCCTATTTTTAATTTTTTGTAAGAGGCCTATTTTGTTTTATATTTTAAATGAATGTATTTGAATAAATTTATCATTTAATTAATAAAAACATGTTATGTATTACTAAATACCCCTTTTTTGAAATTTTCACAAAAAATATGGATAAATTTATTGCAATAAAATATGAACTGCAAAGTTCATATTCAATGCTGCAAATTGAACTTTGCACTAAAAATATGGACTGCAAAGTTCAATGTAAAATACGGAGATTAACTGCTAAAAAATGGATGCAAATCAATTGCAGAAAATGGACTGCAAGTTTAATCAGTGAAATATAGACTGCAAAGTTCATATTGCAGTCATATTTTAATGCAATTGATATTTTTTTAGTTTATTTTAAGGTTGTGATGTCATTTTATAATGAAAAAAAAAGACACAGTCATATTATCAATAAAATAAAAAATAGGCCCTTTATTTAAAAAAAAATATTCCTTGGCCTTAGTGTGAAAATCTTTCTCTAATAAGCCCTTTTTTTTAATTGCCCCAATTACAAAATCATGGAATGACTATCTAATTTTTGATTCCTTAAAATTAAATAGAAAAAAATGCCATGTCATCATGTAATAACAAGTTACCCACTTAACCTTGCATTTAAAACTTTGAATTTCTCCAATGTGCATTAATTACGTTAGCCAACAACTGACTTAATTTCAGCCTTTGATTTTTTATCAAATGGTTAATATTATAGTAACCATCCATGGGTAGAGAGAGAAGGTAACCATTGAAACCACACCTATATATATATGTATAATGTTAAAAGTTTAAATTAATTTTCTTTTTTCTTTTTTCTTTTTAAAAAAGTCAATTTTAATTAAAAAAAAGAGAAAAAAGGATTCTTTCCGAATCCCTCAAGAATCCTGACTGAATTCTCGATGGATCCTAAAAGAATCAAAAATTAAAATTAAACAATTAATTCCAGTTCTCCTTGGGTGCGAATCGGTGCCGAATTGGGGACAAATCAGGGCCGCACTCGCACCCAATTTGCACCTAACTGGATTCGCTGATCCTTTAGAAGAATCTGTGCTTCATAGGTTATAGCAGTAGCTTTTGGAGTAACTGGAACTTTTGTTAGCTTTGTCTGCAAACAATTGGTCAACCCTTTAAGCATGTCAAAATCAACTGTGAACTTGATCGATGCAGATGAAGCATATATATCTTCGCACCACGAAAAGATGGTCAATGGAAATTCCCACAAGAAAATGTTTCTATTTAAATGCACGAGCCCTCAACATTAACATGGTGAGATATATGGAAACTTTTTTCGGCTATTAAATAACACATTGACATATGTATGTCACGTGTTTGTACCAATTTATGAGCCTTTCCATTGACTGAACAACTAGGTAGAAGATAGTAAGTGGACCCAAAAAAAAATTTGGGTTTAGAAATCATTTGCCACTCCGAAGAGATCTTTAACTCATTAATGCTCATTCTTTATGTCCATTTTCCCCATCCAAAGGAGTATTAACGAAAATGGCACTTGTTATATTCACGCCCCCCCCCCCCCCCCCCCCCCCCTCCTCTTTTTCTTTTTCTTCTTCCCTTTTTTTTTTTTTTCCAGAACATGTTTTGCACCTAGCACAACTCATGTTATGGATATGAACAATCTATTTGTGATTGCCAGAAAGATTTTTTTTCCAATGCATCTTCCTTAATTGGGTGGTTGGAAATGATACCCCCTGCGGCTATGCTTTTCAATTCGGATAAAATGGACTAAAGGTAAGTTATCAGCGCTCTGCATATCATTCACAACATCTTGCAGGCACATGCCTCAGCTTCAGGATTATACTAAATAACACAAAGTGTATTCTATCAGCTTTTAATCTTAGAACATTTGAATTGGTTAAACCATTCCATTTATCTTTATCTGAGATTTATTTGAGCTATGTGATGTGAATCAGGCATAAGGTCCTCATTCTTTATGTGAAAGTTTGGAACCTGACTGAGACTCTTAATTTGAGATAGAATGAGCATTCCATATTTAATTTTGGTACATGTACTACATTTGAATCGTATTTTGAATTCTCCCTTGGAAAATGATATTTTTAACGAATATTTCCACTACATATTTCCAATACTGTGATTCCCGTGTGTTATACTTTTAAGTGAGTTTCAACGCTACAATGCCCGAAGGCACGGTAGTGGATAATTTTGATGGCCGGGGGATGCATTACCTATAGCATTACTCATTTTCCCTCCCCTGTCACTATATGCATGTATTTTTAAAGTTTGTTCGTCTACAAATGAGATTGAAGAATATGGCTAGCTTTATTTTATTGTACAATTTAATATTTGGATATGGGAGCAATTTTGAAGCTTAACATTCTTGCGCACTAAACACCCATGTCCCATGCACACACGATACACATGCAGTTAAATAAGCATCTGTCTAAATGTGTCTAGGAAAAGATTCTGAATTAGATTACCCCTAGAAAGTAAGGAACGATTTTCTCTCTTACCACAAATCCACCTATCTCTAAAACTCAATCAATCTTCTTAAATAAACTCTCTTTTCTAAACCTACCAATCACTTAAATTCATTTAAACCACCGTTGAGTTGCCGCCACCGACGAACCACCGCCACCACTTCCTCTCTTCATTCGATTTTCTTTCTTACACACACACATATATACTCTCTCTCTCTCTCTAATTCTAAACTTGCAACAAATCTTCCCCTCCCCCTTCTCTCTCTTTCCTCATAAAATCCAAAATCAAAAGGATTTTTCAACATAAATGATTTTGAATTCGAAAATTGGGTACCCAAAATGGTGGTACAAATGGAAATAATTTTGGATTCAAAAATAAAGTATCAAAATAGGTTAATTGATAGAAACAATTTTGGATATGAAAATTGGGTTTCATCTATCTTACTGTACATATATACTATACATACTAGGGTATACTGGTGCCGAATGGCACTGTGAAACAAAAAGTATGAGGAGTTGAGAGTTTATAGTACTTAATCATAGTGATTTGACGAACAAAAGTGACTAAACCAAACCAAAGTGGCACATTTGGGGCGGTCTTTTTTCTAGGACCACATATTTTTTTTATTATAGCGGTTCTTTTAATTGTATTGCAATTTTTTTTTCCTAATATATAGTATAATTTGTTTAGCAAATTATAGCATACTTTATTTTTTGTAGTCTTAAGCATAGCCTTTTTTCCTTTTAAATGTGACAAAAAGTTTATTGGTTGGATACAAATTAAATCTAAAAGTTGATGGATCAAATGTGAAAGTAAACAAGCAACTTGGCAGGCTGAACATATTGATCATGCAAAAATCGATCCCATTTAATCTGGTCTAAAGTCATAAATTGGCCATGTCCAATAATTAGTATTTCAAAATTGACCATGTCAATCCGACATGTGCGCACACCTAGATATAGCATAGTGACCTTTTTAACTTTGTACTTGTAATTGATCATTTTTGAACTTTTTCATACTATTTAAAATGAGCAATATATAAAATGTCCTCAAGATGTTCATTAGTTTTTCTTGAAAAAAAAAATTATACATAAATTTATAGTCTAGTGGATTTTGTTTAATCTTCATTAATAGGTTCCAAGTAATAAATTTTATGTAAACTCATTTTTGGATTTAATGTAATGACATTTTAAATTTTATTAAAAATGAATTGATGAGAGAGAAAGTAATTTGAGAGAATAGAGTGTAGAGTTTGTATTTGATTGTGTGTGTTTAAAGCGTATGTACATTTTATGCTTGATTTAACATTTTAATATGAGTGTAGAAGTACATTTAAGGGTCTAGGTTGTGTGTGGAGAGATGAGAAGAATTTTGAGCATTCATTTAGTAGGCTTTTAAGAGAAAAATTTGTTTATTAGCATGATTCGCATTACAAAAGAGCATAGGATCAGATTGTGTGCACATGTGTGAACATTGTACTAATATTATTATTTTGTGAAGATATTATGAAATCATATCTTAAATAATTTGGATTCTAAATTTTTTTAGTTTGGGGATATATGGTGATGGAACCCAAAAAAAAAAGTTTGCCTTATTTTGTTGGGTTATTGGTTTGTCCTTTGTCCCCCTTCGGCTCTTGTGATTTTTTCATGAATAAATAGAAGATTCTAGTAAAAAGAGAAGAGAACAGGAAGTAAAAAAAAATCAGAGTTGGATTTTTCTAGTAAACTCGTACTGCATTCTTTGATGTTGCAACCTTTAAGGATCAAAGCCTATGAATGTTGCAACTCTTTCTGCATAGTTAGTGCAATTTTGGAAATTTTGTGGTTTAAAAGTAAAAACAGTATCTCTTAATTTGGTGCAACTGGTGCAAATATTCTAGGTTTCACACACAATATTAAATAAATGGGCAATGTACTATATATGACAAATAATCAAGTTCTCCAATATTCATGAATAAACATGAAGGGTTATTGTACATTAACTAAAATCTCTAGATGAGATAAAACTAGACTAGCTAGTTGTGATTCGAGAAATCCAATGGATAAAATAACTAGTAGACTAAAAAAAACATTATACGATTATAGTATCTATATATAAAGACCCACCTTTTTCTCTCATAACGCGATAGGAGAAACACGTCTGCCTTGAAGATACAGTCCTAATACTAAGTATTTTCAACTATTTAGGGGGGGTATTCAATTCAGATTTTAAAAAATTCTACTTGACCTTTTAAAATTCGTAGATTCTGTTAAGTCTATGAATTGTTTTAAATTCTTATAGAATCTGATAGATTTTAATGAATGGATTCTTTTAAATTTATGCAGATTTTAATAAGTCCATGGATTTCTGCATATTTTAATAAGTTCATCAAAAAAATAAAAAATCAAAAAACAAAAGACAAACAATAAAATAAATTAATTACGAGTTTAAAGTAACATGTAATCAAACATGTAAAAACAATTAACGAAATAACATTATAAAAATTCATACTAAAACCACAAAATTAGACTTCTCACCCCACTAGTATTTTTTAATGAAACTAACATGAATTGTTTTTAAAAATTTGAACGATAATTAACGGTCTAACCTATTTGAAATTATGTTAATGCATTATAACCATATTAGTAAAAGATAGAATAAAGACTTTATAAAGATAAAGAAAAAATTATAATTCGTTCATCATATAATAAGAAATTTGGATTTTGAGAGAGAGAGGGGGGAGGGGGAAAGAGGAGAGAGAGCGAGAGAATATTGAGTAAAATTCTTAAATGAATAAGAAATTCCATCTGAAATTTTTGGGTAAGTGAGAAGATTTTAAGATGGAATTTTTATCTATAAAATAGGTTTTACAATCCAACAAAATTCACCACTAATTAAAATTCTACTAAGTCATTAGACTTTTGAACACCATAAAATTTAGATGAATTTTTTAAAATTTTAATTGAATACATCAAGATTTTAAAAAACTTTTTAAAATCTCAATTGAATACATTATGATTTAAAAAAAAAAATTAAATCTGAATTGAATACCTATAAATTTTAAAAGTCCATAACTATAGATTCTAAATCCAATACACTCCCTTAGTATACGTGGTAACCTTGATCAGAATCGCTAGAAATTAGGTAGAAGGGCTTATTATACATTGATTTTTACCAAAAATCCAATGAATAATATTTTTTTGAATGAAGGGCCTATTTTTAATTGGTAATTTGAATGAAGGGCCTATTTTTAATTGGTAATTAGTGTAAGAGGCCTATTTTGTTTTATATTTTAAATTGAATTATTTGAATAAATTTAAATATCATTTAATTAATAAAAACATGTTATGTATTACCTAAATTACCCCTTTTTATTGAAATTTTCACAAAAAATATGGACTGCAAAGTTCATATTGCAATAAAATTATGAACTGCAAAGTTCAATTGCAGTGAAAATGTACTGCAATATGAACTTTGCACTAAAAATATGGAATGCAAAGTTCACATTGCAGTAAAATATGGACTGCAATATGAACTTTGCACTAAAAATATGGACTGCAAAGTTCACATTGCAGTGAAATATGGACTGCAAAGTTCATATTGCAGTGAAATATAGACTGCAAAGTTCATATTGCAGTCCATATTTTAATGCATATTGATATTTTTTTAGTTTATTTTAAGGGTTGGGATGTCATTTTATAATGAAAAAAAAAGACACATGTCATATTATCAATAAAATAAAAAATAGGCCCTTTATTTTAAAAAAAATTATTCCTTGACCTTAGTGTGAAAATCTTTCTCTGATAAGCCCTTTTTTTTAATTGCCCCTCAGAATCGAGACTATAAAGATCTGAATTACTGGAATGTTCGCTGCCATCTGAATAACTGGAAGATTCGCGGCCATTCTTCGGAGATTCGCCGTGGCCATTCTTCGGGGATTTGCCGCCATTCTTCGGAGATTTGCCGCCATTCTTCAGAGATTCGTCGCTGCCATTCTTCGGAATTGGAGATTCGCCGCGGCCATTCTTCGGAGATTCGTGGCCGCCATTCTTCGGAGAATCGCCGCCGCCATTCTTCGGAGAATCGCCGTGGCCATTTTTCGGAGATTCGCAGCCATTCCTCGGAGGTTCGCGGCCATTCTTCTTCATACTTCCCAGCTCTCCAACGCGAGTAACGTTTCTATGGGGGATTTCATCTTTGACCTTTTTCTCCTTTTTCTTCCTCCATTCTTGTTTTCTACTCCAATGCTTTGCTAGCAACACCCCTAAGCTCAAAAATACTACCATGGTGCATCCTCCCCCTACGGAGACCAACTCTGCCACCACCCATTTGGTTCCTTTACCCGAGGGCAAAATCGTCCAAATCCCCGCAATATAAGCTGATGCTAGAAAAATGGTAGACACCCACATGACTTTATGGGTCACGACCAACAATTTCATCATTGATTTTCGCTTGAAAGGGATGACACTGACAAGAACAATAACAATGACAAGAGAGAGAAATAACGCCAAAATGTTGCACACCATGAAGACCTTGAATGGGGTGTGTTTGCCCATTATAGCCTTGCCGGAGTCTTGACTGAACCCACCAGGAGGGTTTAGGCCTGCGGAGAAGGTGACAGTTGCTATTAAAACTGCTACTACAGTTATGGTGTTTCTGGCATTGCGGAGGCCCTCATTTTGAAGCTCATTCTGCTTTTCGCGCCGGTGGTGTCGGCGGTGCTGGGGCTTGGGTGGACGTGGTAGTTGAAATGTTGGCCACGGAGTTGGTGGATTTTGGTGTAATCTTGTGAAGGTTGGTTGGGGTGATAACGGTTCAATGTCTTGGGAACCGGGGGGCAATTGGTCACGCGTCTTGGCACCCGCTTCAGATAATGCTGGGATGAATGCGAGAGCACCAGAGTTGCTAGCATCGGATTCGACTATGTCTAGAGCTGTATAGCCCCTTCAGTTTATAGCATTTACATCTAGACCAAGCATGAGTAAATACATGACCATCTATAATCAAGGCAAATACATAACAAAAATGTTAGCATGGGGAGTAAAAATAGTTAGCCTTTGTTACAATTAATAAGAAATAAGGTACAATATTACAAGAAAAATGTTCAGTGGCACAAAAAAGTTGTCACTTCAGTGATGATTTGTAAATAGTTAGTGACAAAGCTTTTTTTACCACTAACAGCAAACTTTTGTTGTTGTTGTTGTGGGCTCTCAATGGTTTAGAAGTGCTGTTACGCGATATTTCAAGAGTACTGATTTATTTGCTTGTATGTTATTTTATTTGTATGTATTGCTTCAAATTTAATGAACATCTGCGATAAAAAACTTTTAGCGCGTGTGATCAATCATAAAACTAATACTATAAATCACAGAACTTAAGTGAATTGTGCAAGTTTTTGTTCTAACTATAATTTTGTTTCTTTAGTTGATTGACTTTATACTAGCTAGTTAAGTAATGAACATTGTTGGCTCGGGCCACTAAATTTTTGGCTCAGACCCTTACTCTAGTTATAAATTACTTAAAGCGTGATGATCACCAAAAGAGAAAAAGGTGAAAAGGCGATAGTCGTCTTACAGTAGTGAGTTTGCAAGCAGTTGCCAAGTGCAAGATGGTATTGCCATCAATATCAGGTAAGTTTGCCAATTTTGTGACATTAAGCTTCTCAATCAAGTATCGAACGGCATCATACTGGTTATTCTTCACTGCTACGTGAAGAACAGTTTCTCCATTGTTCGTGACCATCTCAACGGATTCGAGGCTCACAGAGAGTATCATGTCCATGATGTTGACTCGGCCTCTAATCGCTGCGCAATGCAAGGGTGTCTTGCCTTGGTGGTCTTGCAAGGAAGAAAGGTCAACGTCCAACTTCAATAGTTCTCTTGTTACTTCCAAGTGACCTTTGCTACAAGCTAGATGTAATGAAGTGGATCCATTTGAAGTTCTTTTCCTTGCAAAATCAGGGCGCGCCAATAATAGTTCCTTCACTATCTCTGCAAAGAAGGAAAAAAATAAATTAATATTATAAATTAGTGATGAGTGATGACCAAAATACATTTTCAACGTACTACATGTGACACAATTATGTTTAAAGGAAAAACTAGGATATCATATTTTGAGAGTATCACATGTTTGTTGTCAATACTAATAACCGCACACGGATAAAACATTTATGTGTCACACTCAGAGACATTCATGGCCTGTGTCACACACCGGTCCGTACGGACCGGGACTTTAGTGATTCATGGCCGTGCTAAAGGTCTCGGTTTCGTATATGAAATTCATATATATTAACTTTTGGATAATATTGGACCTTGGGCTGAGTGGTGATACATCACAAGGGTCACCAGTACGCCTGCCACTTGGTCCGGGTCTAGCTAGTAAGTTCTAAGCCCGCCCGTTCGGCTTACTTAAGTTCTAAGTCTTAATTGAGTTTGAGTTGAATTGAGTGTGATGTAAAATACACCTCATATGGTTCCTATGTTACAATAATACTCATCTTCTTAGTTATGTTCTAAAAATACCATCTCCGGTGCTATTTTTTATAAGATTGTCTTGTCATTTTTGTAATTAGTTTTTTTATGATGAATATGGAACTTGTTTGAAAGAAAATGTTGAATATTTTTTAGTAATATAACATTTATTTAAAATAAAATTATATAATAACAGTTAAAATTTATTAAAGTTTGACAAATAAATTATGAAAATAAAAATGAATACGTGTCACTTAGACGTTGTCTAATAGACTTTCTAAATGTAAAGAATCAACCTTACATTGTCTTCCCTAATTGTTGCCACATCATCTTCATGTTCTTTATTCATAGTTGCATTGAAGATGGTTTTTTTCAATTCAACATCCACGAATTCTATGTCGCACTTCATTTTCCTCCGGTTCATAGTTGTATTGGAAATGCTCTTATTTTATGGTCCTAACACTTCATATTTTACGTATTTAAATTTCGGATCAAATCATAGTTGAATCTTAAATCCCTAGCCCCATGGTTACTTATTTGTTCAACGCTTAATATTTCATGCAGAAATGAAAACTCAATCATGCATTAAACAATTGGTATTCTTAAATGTTTCTACAAAATTAGTCTTTTCACCCCTACAAAAATCAACATGCAAATCAAACTAACCTAAAAAATAGCATAAAATCCATTCATTTCACCCGATTTCTATTCCTAAAAAAAATTACTGGTATTCTACTTCTTTCTCGTGTGACTAAAATTGCGCAGAGCCTATTTTTTTTTCTTTCTTCCAAATTCAAAACCCCCCACCTCTCGCACTAGATTTCTCTATCGTCTCTTTCTTTTCTTCTTTGTTCTTGTTCAATAAGAACTATCAATTATAATATCGTTAAAATTATAATTTTCAACAATGGATATCTTAAAAAAATTGTTGGTGGATATTGTAATGGTTGCATGTCAAAATTTCGCCAATGGTGGAAAGTATTTTGATACATGATGGGGAATATTTTGAATGCAAATGATAACCTTTTTCTAGAAAATACAGCTTTATCAGCTTGTTTGTGGCTAACTGACATGATATATAGTTAAAACAAAGTGTTTACAACAGAAAATTTGAAGATGAAATTATGGACCTATTTTTTCAGATGGAATTATACTCTTTATATATATATACAAGCTTTACAAGGATACACTTGGTAGACGGTCGCAGGAGGTAGGGGTGGAAGGGGAAAGAAAACGGAATTATACTATTTTTTTTTAGTTTGAACATATATAATCCGATTAACAGGTCTGGTCACAAAAGAATAATCATCTTCCTCCTATTTCAGATTTCACTCAAATATCCAATTCTATTTTTGGGTGGATATATATACATATATGCACCTCCACAAAACATTTGGTAACATTCTCATTTTTTGTTCGATCATTCACAATCGAGTAATGTGTTTGTTACTCAGTTCTTGAAGGTCAAGTATAAGCTCATATGTTCGGTCCTTAATAACTGAGTAAGGCATTGTCAAGTTTATATTCAGTGCTCAAAAATCAAGTAACATGCACCTCACTCGATTATTAAACGCCGAACGAAAAGTGAAAATGTTATTTAATATATGTTTTGTCGGATAACGCGAGAGCATGTGTTTGTGGACAATTCTTCTGCTCAGCGGGTTTGGAAGCATTTTCGAGCATATTTTTGGGATATGTAGCTCAAGCTTATTGTTACACCAGAAACTCAATGAGTGGTGGATATCTAAGGCTAACTCTCCTGGCTTTAAGGAAATTCTTTCTTTTGTTCCTGTTTGTATTTGCTGGGAGCTATGGAAACGAAGAAATAAGGCTAAATGTGATGGTGTAGAATGTTCAAGTATGTTCATGAGCTTATTGTTACATCAGAAACTCATGTTCTCATTAGATTCTCTAATGCAATTTTTCCGTCTAAGTGTGTTCGGCGTGAGATTCAAGTTCTTAAAGTGCCGGGTTTAATGAATGTCAGGGTAGGTGTACTGCATAGTATTCTTACTCAAAGGAAAAACCGAGGTCTAGTTTGGTCGGGTTAAGTTGAACACGGATGGTTGTTCAAAAGGCAATCCGGGTCAAAGTGGTGGTGGTGCTATCCTTCGAACACACACTGTTAATGTGTTGTGGGCATTTGGAGATTGGTATGGCAACCAAACTAACATTGTGGCTGAGATTCGAGCTTTATTCCAAGGCCTGTGTTATGAGTGGTGTGCATGAAGTAGATATTGAGGTTGACTCACTGATTTTGGTTCATATTTTGTGTAAGAAGGTGGGAATTCCTTGGAATGTCGTATATGATGTCAGGTGTATTTGGAGATTGATGGAGCAACTAGATTACAATTTAAGGCACACCTTCACGGAGAACAATAGATGTGCTAATTGGCTGATGTGATTCTGATTTTGATTAATAATACAAAAGTTCTTATTTAATATATATATATATATATAGGGAGCATATCTCATGCACACCACTATTCACGGACCGTCCGTACGGACTGGCCCGTTTGGCACGCTTTCCGATGGAATGTTTTGATGAAATTTTGTGGGGATGTTCTTCATCGTGTGTAGAACATCTCCACCAAATTTCATCAAAAAATTGTAGGTTAACTACGTGATTGAAAAATATTAGATTTTATATATCTATTTCTGGACCATTTTTTTTCAATCACGTAGTTAACCTACTTCCCGGTTGAATTTTTTGATGAAATTTGGTGGAGATGTTCTACACACGATAAAGAACATCCCCACAAAATTTTATCAAAAAATTCCATCGGAAAGCGTGCCAAACGGGCCAGTCCGTACGGACGGTCCGTGAATAGTGGTGCGCATGAGATATTTGCCCTATATATATATATATATATATGTATATATGTTTTGTGAGACGTATGTACTATGTATCACACTATCTCCGCATACATACATCATGCCATAGTCTATTTTGATTTTTGGACTTGTATGCAAGTAAACATCGGACGGTCTTATAGGGTTGGTATAGTGATTCACTAAATTTTTACGAGGAGACAATCTATTTATTAGGAGGTCTTGTATTTGAATTCCGTTCGGAAGATAGTGGCTAAAAGAAAAAAAAAAAAAAAAAAAAAAGTTAGTCAACTACGTTCACATATTATGCCTTATGTCACATCCGACTAAGACACCGCCACCACTACATGTTTTCCCGTGTGAACAGGAACACACCCTCGAGAAACTAAATTAATCCATGGGGGTGGTTACTGTGTCGGCCGGCACACTTACTAATTAAATACAACTTGCTTATTTTGTTTTCACACTATATATATATATATAAGCATATTAGGTAAATCACTATCAATTTTTAGAAAAGTATTTCAAATCTTGACCATATAAGTTTTTATTGGTTATATATTTTCAAGTTTTAAAAATCATTCTCTCTTAATATATATATTCCACCAATAACTCCTCTCCAAAAAAATAAAAATAAAAAAAATTGATCATTGGATATACAAGTGTTAAAAAAATAAAGTGACATAACAAATTAATAATTAGATAATAAAATTTAAGGTGATCTAAAGAAAAATAATAAAATGAAAGGTTTAGGTCTAGTTAATAGCGATTATGTAAGTATCTAACCCTCTTATATGCAAAGAAATCCTAGCATTTGCATCACAAATACAAGGAACGATATAAATTTGTTATGCCATAAATTTCATTCAAGAAATTTATATAATAAGAGGTAATAGTTTTTGAATCAAAAAAATGTACATATAAAGGGGATAAATAATTGTCTGACTATGATTTAGATACTTTTTGAATGAATAATAATGCATTTGACACAAATTTCAACCTAGTGTATTTATATATATTCTCTATTTATCTCAACTTAAGAGCGTCACAAATACAAGGAATGTTATAAATTTATTATGCCATAGAAATATATATATATATATATTCTCTATTTGTTACAACTTAAGAGACCCTTTTTAAGAAAACACTATTTAATTTAAATTTTTATTTTTTTTACTATATCAATGCGAGATTCGAACATAAGAACTCTCGTTAGTAGAAATGAGTTTTAGCTACTAGGTTAGTCTTCGTGGTTAATTTAAACTTAATAATGGCCAAAAGTACAATTTATTTTATAATTTGACATCTGATACTAAATGATTATATATAATTAAGAAGATTTATTTTATTTAGATGAATATATTAGGAGAAACAATTAGGCTTCGTTTGATTCAGATATTAGAGTCGGTGGAATTAATAATACCAGTATTAATAGTACTAGACTATTAATCCTGGTATTAATTTAATACCAATACCATGTTTGATTCATGAAGTATTAATACTGGGATATCTCATACTGATGTTAATATCATGTTTGGTCCTGTAACTTGTATACAGGATTATATTTTGAACTAACAAAATAAAAAATTAAATCTTTTTTTAAAAAAAAATGTTTAGAAAAAAATAAATTTAAAAATAAATTTAAATAATAATAAATAATAATAATATAGTAGTAGTAGTAGTAGTAATAGTAGTAGTAGTTGTTGTTGTAGTAGTAGTAGTAGTAGTAGTAGTAGTGGCATTTTTCAAAATATTATAGTAGTAGTGGCATTTTTGAAAGTATATGGTTCATTTTTCTTAATCCTGAATAAACAATACCACATCTCTCCTGGTATTAAATTATACCACATTTTTCAAAATATTATAGTAGTAGTGGCATTTTTGAAAGTATATGGTTCATTTTTCTTAATCCTGAATAAACAATATCACATCTCCCCTGGTATTAAATTATACTACAAAGAGTGGTATTAAGTTAGTACCGATATTAGTAATCTCAGCACATTTGTACGAATCAAACAAGGTATTATAAAAAAAGTGACATTAATAATCTCATCCCACTTTTTAATACCCGAATCAAATGAGGCCTACGAGTCTAACACCAATGACAAAAATTCTGAGACCGACGATGAAAAACAATTTGTTTAATTAATTTGTTAGCGGAATACAATATAATTGTTATAAAATAAGTTTATTAATCAAATTGCTCTTGTTAACACTAATAAATAAGTCATGTTAGAATCGAATATATAGACACCTTTGGTTGATTTCGGGTTTGGATTGACCCATTTCTCAGCATCATCTCATGTAATACAAGACAAACATGTGTAACTTAACACGATTGACACCCCAAAATTCAATATATCTGTATATATATATCATCATTATTTTAATTTGTACAGATTCACCATTAAAATCTAGTAAAATTATGGTGCGCCGACCAAAAAGAATTAAAATTATAGTGTGCCTCAGACAATGAAAATGAGGGAGAAAGAGAATTTAAGATAGAGAGAACTGGCGCTAAAAGATATTGGAAAATAATAGAGTAAGTTCCCGAGTTGGGAATTTTTTTTTTCTTTCTTTTACGTGGTTTGTGAATTATTTATTTTAAAGTTTCAGGTTCATTCATACATAATATATGTTATCGTAGTTATATTAGTAAATAGCAATTCGATAAAATTATATTCTTTCTTCTTCTTCTTCTTCTTTTTTTTCTTTTTTTTTCATCTTCATTTTCTCTTATTCTTTGTTATCTTGGAGGAAATCTAGGTAGTGAAGTCCCGGCCCAGGGAGGGGGAGGGGGTGCATTTGAGGCTCAAACTTGGATGCATGTCTTGTTTGTGTGAATATTCACATTTTTTACCACTTAAATTTAAGTACGGATTTGATACAATTATAAATAGTTACTAATACAAAGAAAGTAGATACTTTAAATTTATAAAAAAATTTTATTTTTTTTTAAAAAACATACGTTGCTTCGATGAAATTCTACATATACTTTAAAAAATGCTCATATTTATTTAATTATATTTTTATAATTCGTTGTATAACCTTTTTTTTTTTAGAAATTAGACATAATTATTTGATAACTTATTTTCCGAAACAACTTTTACATTTAAGTGCTTGAATTAATAAAGAATCCATAATGCTATGTAAGAATAATTATAGAATAAAAATACCCCCTCCAAGCCAGTATCCTTCTCAAAAGTTACCCAGGTAGAAATTGGGTACGTTTTAGTTGGCCAGTATTTTCTTTAAAACTACCTATATATATATATATATATATATATGTCTAATTATTATATGTTTTCCTCCCACTTCAATTATTATAGTGATCTAGGATGTTTAGATTCTGCATGTTTTTCTTTATCGCAGTCCTACCTGGATTATAATCATCGAAACATACATATATTATGCTTAATATACATTAATTATCTAAAAAAGCTTTGTTTTGAAAGAAAATGTCTGAAGTATCTGTTTTTTGAAAATACTAAAAATCTTAAATATAACCCCAACCTCCCAAATAGTAAGCCAGAGTGAATGCCAATTGATTAGCTAAAACTCTTGGGCATAGATCTTTTCTAAAATATTTAAGTCTTAATGCTTGCCGGTTAGCGCTATATATAAGTTGCATGGGGAGAGCAGTTTAATTTGCCAAACCCCTTCCAATTATGTGAAACCCTACTCATTTTATGTGAAGTACAATCATGAGGCAGGTATATATATACCAAGTATAATCATTAGAGTATGTATAACGTCTCGCGGTATTTTTTTTTTCTTTCTAAAATTACCCATATGCATGTACCATTAGCACCCATGTATGCAAAATAAATTACCTGTATGTCCACCTTCGGCAGCCACATGAAGTGAAGTAGTGACCCCATCATCAACCTCAAGAATCAAAAGCAATGGAAAATTCAACAGCTCCTTCACCACTTCCACCCTCCCTCTTTCACAAGCCACAAACATCACACTCTCCTTGCGCCCGTTCAACTTATAAGAGGCTGAAAAATCCGCCTGCAGAAGCACCCTCATGACTGCTACGTGCCCTTCCCGGCATGCCTCATGAAGAGGCGTCTCCGCCTGTCCATTTTCAAGTGCCGCCAATTCCGGCCAGGTCGCCACCATGTCTGCCACCAGTTCTGCCTGGCCGAACCTGGCGGCTAGATGCAATGGGGTGTTTGAGGGGTTGAGGGTTGTTTGGTTGATGAAAAATGGGTTTTGGGAGATGAGTTTTTTGGAGGCTTGGAGGTTTCCTTCTAGGATGGCTTGGTGGAGGAGAGGGTCCATATTTTTTTTAATTTTTCTTTTGGGAGATGTGGTGGTGATGAGAGAGGGAGCGTTTGGTTTCGGGGATAAATAGGGAGGGAAAAGGGATACATTTTTCCGCAAGTGTAGTAACTTGGAAAGTTCTCTGCGGGAACCGGGAAGTTATTGTCAAACATTTAGTTGTTTTCTGTTTGTGCTTTCTTTATGCGGAGGGAGAAATTTGAAGGTATTTTGCTGGAAAAAAAAATGTTGCTTTGTTTAAAATTGAATTTTTTTTTCTTCAAAAAGTCTTAAATTGATGGATTCATTTCTCTTTAGAGACTTCATCAATATATCTTCTCACGATTAAAAATAAGTTATATTCTTAATCACTCACTAAAATTAGTTGTTTCTTAAAAATATACAACAAAATCAAAGTCAAACTATCAATTTAAAATGGAGGGAGTAATTTTTATGAGAAGTTATATGAAATGGGTTATTTAGTGAGATTATCTTGTATGTTTTCAGTTTTTCGGAGAATCCAATTCTTTAGAGAGTACGTGGCTATATATGAAACTTTTTTTTATGAAAATTAAGAAAAAATAGGAAAAAAATATCAAATCAGTATTCTTAACTTTGTCATCCATTTTATTTTTTATCTTCATTTTCCGAATTTATAATTATCAAATAAAGCCTTATTTTATAGGGAGAATATATTTTATATACCGAAGGTTCATGACCCAATAGACTAAAGTCATTTAATAAGTTTAAATAAAACTTATTATATATTTGGTGAATCACGTATGCATATATTCCAACCGGTGTATAAGGTATCTCTAACTCTTTCTCAATATTTTTTTTTAACTTAAGCAAAAAGTTTTATATGGGGGGCAGTTCTTCAATGGTGAATTCCATTTCCCCCATAATTAAGAAAAGGCTTTCGAGATAAATTCTCTCCAAACATAATTTCGTCAAATTTGAGGATAAACAAGCTTTTAACCCTGTGGAAGTACGGGTGTTTATTAGACACCTTTTATGTAGTGTACTATATAAATTTGTTCGATTAAGGAAGTCTAACTAAACAAAAAAAATTAAAAAATTACTATGATATTTATATTGACTTATGTGGATGGCAGATTTCTGACTAAGCTCAACTAAGATAGAACCAGATGTAGTGAAGGTGATAAGGATAACAGTAAATTTGTAGTGATAAGACGAGATTTTTGTTTTTGAGATAGGTACTTCCGGTGGCTATATACTAATCAGTCCGGCAGTACGTCCTCCTTTACTATATGGTAGTGTTCTTCACTGGGCTATGTGTGGTTGTTCTCTCACAGAGAAAGCTAGAGTATATGAAGGTTAATGAAAGTTGGAATCCCTTCTATGTGAGCTCTCACTTTCTATTTATACTTATATAATTAAGGTCACAATACTCATTAGATTAATAGTAAAATAACTATAGAGGATATAATTTGTTCACCAAACTTGCACTTTTCACGTGGAGAATGTGCTCTTATTCAGAACTAACTTTGCACTTTACAAGTGTTTTATTGTCATTCGCCTAGGCGCCCATATCGGCAACAACCACTGATCGTGCCCATAAGTACAAGTGTCTCTCTCGTATTAGTTAGGACGTCCATATCCGCACTCATATTATCCCCGATCTCGCAGTTATGCTCAAGCTAGCATACTTTTACTCGGCTGGATATTCACGACTTCACTTGATTGTTGTAGGTCCTTATCCTTTATTTGGACTTGTTCTGTGAATCGAATCTTAGGCCTACTCTCGGATATCCGACCTAAATAAAAGTTTTAATTTTATGCTCCCACACCATGTAACAACGAAGTTCAGACATTAATTGCCTTGATTCATAATTAAATATGATTAAATTAAAAATATCCATTTAAGGATTTATTCAAACAAGAAGTTGAAACCCTTTTTTATTCTGCATACATCAAAATCACTAATTCAACATTTAGGGCTAAAATAAAAAATAAATAAATAAAGGGTTATGTACGTTAGGGTTCACTTTAATAACTCATTTATAGCCAAAAAAAATTTTAAATACATATTAAATAGGGTACATATTCTCTTACATGAGATTATTCTTAATAATTAGTTCGAGAACACCAATTTAATTGAACTAAACTTTCCAGTCACTCTCTTAACTTTTCACAACAATTTATCCTATATTAAAAAATTAAAAACAACTCTAGCAAATGAAATTTAATTATAGCTTAAATCTTAATTAAGCTAATAGCTTCCGCATAACAATATCCGACAATTCTTAAGAATGACAATTAAAACTTTTATAATTAACATACAAACAAATTAAAAAGAGAAAGTAGAACCTGTAAATATATAAATATAATTACAAATTTAACTAAAGGAAAAAATATTGGCGAACAACTTAAGAAATAATTGCAAATATATATAAACATTTCCCATTTAGAAAATGGGGCAAAAAGACAAGATATCTAGTATGGTTGTAACAAAAGACACTCTTTTTTATCCATTAGTTTAAGATCCAAACTTTTTAATCTAGGACATTGCTTTGCTTGATGGACAACCAATTTTTGTTTTAATATATAACTATATATCCGGCCATTTTTGTGGCTTGGTTGATTCATATGTGGATGACTCATAGATATCTATTAAAGAAACAACTTTAATTAGGGTTTTTTAAAACGGCAGTAGTTTATTGAATTTATTCATATATCTTTGAGGTTTACTCCTTTTCCTAGATCTATTCAAACTGTACTTTTGAACTATGATGGGTGTTCTTATTGAATTTGTTTTCTCACTGCAACAAATTAAAATGCTAATATCTTTTGATGTAGACATTTTAATCTTGTTTATCTTTTGTCAGACATATTTAACTTGATATGTTTTGGATCAGACTTACTTAACTTTATGTCTTTTAGTTTAAACATTTTAACTTTATTTAGTGTCGTATATTAAAGAGTTTATATTTTTTTATTTATATAGACAATATATTATAATATTTTAATTATATTTTTTATTTTAATTATTGGGTTATTTTTTTAGTGATCTAGTTAATTTTATTAATCATATAGACTATTCAAATAAATGTGAGCCAAATATGTACATACCTTATATCTTATATGGCTTTATTAGAATTTTATTGATACTCTAATTAGACTGTATATAAAGTAGATATTAGGGTTATGGTCCCTAATATACCAAATCAAAATACGGCTTCCTTCTCTTCATCTGGAAGATAACCAAAATTTTCATCAAGATACTAAGGCGATTTGATTGAGAAAGATTACGTACACGCTCGATCCGCATTGTTATTGTAATCGATTTTCGTATTCCACACATGTTTTATCATGAATCCAGGTACGCGATTTAAGTGTTTTAATTTAGATCTTGATGATTTAACATGTTACTATTAAGGATTAATTTTCAATAATTAATATTATAGCGACTTCATGTTAAATCATTAAAAATAATATAATATTTAAAATATACGGATTTATATATATATATTCAGATTCTTGACCATACGTGTTGAAAAAAAAATACAAGTATCTCATACCTGTATACGCAGCGGATTTATTTGAATCTTGTGCTATTAGCCTTACGATACTCGCATTGTGTAGCATTACACGAAGGATTACCACTGTGCCTACAGTTTCAAGTACTCTCTACAAGGAACCCTAGGATATGCTTGAGAAGAGATGACGGCCGCCTCTAATTATGTTGTATATTGTGTATTATTATTTAGGTCTAAAGACCTAAATATATATCATTAGGCTTAAAAGGCTTTAAAACCCTAAGCCCCACTATGGGTGTCCCTGTTAGGCTAAACCAAAAGGCCCAAAAATCAACATCTCCCACTCGCACATAGTGGGCAAATAATCGCATTCTCCCTTACACCATTCTAGATTCTCCGTTCATACTTAGTAAATGAGTTGTGCGACCACGAGCCACCTGAAAAGGAAATTTTGGAGTACTATGTCAAACTCCCAAAGAACCAGCATAGAACATTCCCATAGCGTCTCGTTTTGCCCCTGATCTATTTAGGCACATTCAGATTAAGCATCTCCAATCCCTCGGAATCACATCTCGGATTAATGCTTAAACATCTTCCGTTTTATTCTCACAGCTGTGTCGCTACTCTCAGAAAGCGATATAACTTGGTACCAGTGATCATGAAACTTAAACGTGCTACCAAACAGTAATCATTTCGCCCTCATATCACTTAGATTGTATTCAATTGCTTTTTCAACGATGTCCCTTTAGACCGCATCAATTTTAGCCATAAGATACACACATCAACATAGCATATACTGAAATTCCTCTTTATGATACAGTCAAAGTCACATATAACAAAAATAATAAAATAGCATGCATATTGTATCAATCCGGATATAATGAGGGATATAATATACGGAAGGGGCGAAAGGGGGAAGCTGCTATTGATGATTTTATGTGCCACGCGGCCGTTAGGACTTTTAACAAAACAAAAAAAAAATGAGGGATATAATGGCGAGTTGATCCAGGTTGTCTTTTTTCTTTTCTTTTTTTGCTTTTGTTTAATATATATATATAAGGTTGATTTGACTTTTGTAGAATATATATTAATGTTTTGTTGGTCCAGATTCCCCTTTTCTTTTGTTTAATATATATACTAGAGTAATGCCCGTGCCCAAGGGCACTGTACGGCATAAAAAAATATTTTATAATAATTTTGACAAAAATTATTGAGAATTTGGGAGTTAGATGAAACGGAAAAATAATATAATTAAAGAAAAAAACAAAATATTACATGAGTTCCAACCTTACAAATTGTATATTTGAGTGTTACATAAAAAATATTATAATTAAAAAGGATAAAGTCAAATTTTTAATTGAAATCATAAAAGTTAGTAGCAATTACATTCTAGCAATTTATAAGAGAAAAAACATTGTTTACATTTTTAGAGATATGAATTGCATTGCTAATTATTGTTTTTTTTTTAAAAGAGAGATGAATTGCATTCTAAAATTTTTCGAATTCTTTTTTACTCTTGAGGGGTTAGGATAATTGAGATATGGGTAGATTTTTTAACCCCACGTGCATGCTTGATTTGTAGGAGTCTTATTTTTCTTTTCTTACCACGTGGTCTTATATCAATGTACTTCTACTATAAAAATTTAAATCAAATTATTTTTAACTCAAGATTCTAAATCTTTTTTACACATAGGGGTTAAAATAGTTAAGATAGATGTGGGTTTTTCTACCCCACGTGTAAGTGAACTTCATTTTCCTTTCCTTTCATGTGATCAACCATCAAATATATCAATGTATCGTTAGTATAATTTTATTTTTTTGTTCTTCATATTATTAATACTCCCTAAATCTGTTGTCTTTGCCAGGTTGAAATTTAAGCTACTATTCGGAGTAGTAAATTGATCAAAAGCCAAATTATAGTTGAAATAACCCATCTTCAAGAGATGATCTACCGTTATAACTCTTGAATTGTTGTTGGAATATATACATGTGCCATTATACTTCTTCAAACCATTAGTTTTATTTATACTTCAGTAAATTTTAAAATTAACACACCTTAAGTAAAAGAGATTCATCTCCACCACTACTAAACCCATTAAATAGGAGGGTATGGCCATGGCTAATAATTGATTAAAGTTTAGACATTAAAAATGGAGTTTAGAGAGGGGATGCACAGAAGACTTGATGTGTGAAAGAGAGAGAGAGAGATAGAGAATGAAGTGAGAGGAGGACCCGTAAATTTTAGGAAAAATACAAATATCGTGTTAAAAAAAGAAAAATTATTGACCATTAGATCTTGCAGAGGTAGTTTTAACAGTTAGATTTTTTTTTCAGTGGTCATTTTGATAAATAATAACTATGCTCTATTTTGTATTGTAGATCTCTAACTGCATGAAGTTAAAAGATTTGGTTTACTTACTTTGAAATCCTTAATTGCATATGTTAAAATAGTAGTATTTAACATCAAATAACAATACTTGAGCCCTGTGAGCCTTACAAAATTAGCACTATAAAAAAATAGTTTAACACTTTAAAATAATCTTTAATGACTAAAAAGTGTCCTAAAAAAATCATATAAAATATCACTAAAAATAATGTTAAATTGTTATAATATTTTTGTGAAGGGCTAACAACATTATCTTTATTATGTAACTTACTTCAAAATGCTTATTTGACGCACAATTTAATTATATTAATTTATTGATATCGGAAAATATAAATATTACATTAATACTTGACAGCTGCTACCACGCACCGCGAGTAGGGATTAGTCGAGATACGCGAAAGCCGCCTTAGATACCCCGGGAGATAACCCTCGAACCAAAAAAAAATTACATGTTAATTATAATACTATTAATTTGTACCCCGATTTACACTCAAATATACTTAGCCAACCCCCATCTCTTTCTTGTTCTCCCCTCTTTCTCCTTTTTTTTCTCCTTGTCTCTATGTGTAGCACAATCAAATTTTAAAATTTATTTTTTTAAAAAAAAAATTAAATAAAATTTTAGAATTAGAATGAGGATCTTTAAATTCAAAAACCAAACACACATTAACTTGACATAAAATTCTTTGATTGAAAATTTAGCCATCAAAACCCAAGAAATTTACAATTAGGGGGATAGTTTTGTGAAGAAAATAAAATTTTAAAGAGGGATTTAGAGAGAAAGATAGGGGATATTGATGAAGATTATGAGAGAGAATTCTGTTAAAAAAATGTTTGAACTTTAGAGAGAGAGAGAGAGAGTTGTGTTGTAGGTTATAGTGAAAAAAAATTGACCCAGATAAATTCTACACCACTGAATTTGTTGAAACCACTTATAGCTGCACGATTAAAAAGTCAGTAGTCAATATTATTATTATTATTATTATTATTATTATTATTATTATTATTATTATTATTATTTTCCTTTTCAACATAGGTGCAAAAGTGAGTCATATTATGATTATTTGTCAACTAAATATAAATTTTAGCTGAACAATATCTAGATTTAGAAATCAATTTTCTTGTGTTTTTTAAGCAAACACAAAATTACTGATTATTTGTAATATGTATGTTTCTTAAATGGGTTTATATATGTAAGAATATGAATTATTTGACTTTATTCAATAATGATTAGATTCTAGTTAACTATTCCAGTTCCTTTATGTAGGAATATTATGTCATTAGAAAATGACTTATTCTTTGGTTATGTATATTTACGACTTTGCTATGAAACACAATTTATAATGAATAATAATATATATGCTAACGTTCAATTTGACTTGAAGTCGATTTTGATTTGAAATAGTTTTTTAATTTGAATTTCAAAATGTAAAGTCTATAATAATTATCTTAGTTAATCTATGTTGGGCTAATTTTTAGGAATAATTTATTTTTGAAAATAAAGTAGTCAAAAGGATAACATTAGAAAATAACAAAAAGGAATAAAAATAATAAAAATAATTTTAAAATATAGAATATCAATTATCCATAACAGTGGGCCAAAAACTAATTATGAAAATGAAGTGCGTCAAATACCAAACAATTCAAAAATCTTGAATAAAGTAGCTTGAATATTATTTTTACACCTAAGAAAAAGTCACTCATCTAAATAAAAAACGATTACACCTAAATCTCGATAACGTACCACACAAATATAAATTGAACTATTGACATGTCTAGCTACATGATATTCACACCATAGGGTTACTTTGATAAAAAAAAAAGTAAAAAATGATTGGAAAAAAAAAAGATTACCTACCTATTGCACAAAGTAGGTAGGAATTAACCTCATTTTTTTATTCATTTTCTCACTCAAAAAATGTAACTTGCCAAAATTAACTGAAATAAAAATTTACAACATTAATACGAAAATTGATTAAGACAATATTGTAAGGAACATATTGTAAATTGTTAATTCATGAATTTAAGCTTACACATCATAAATTATGACTTTTGTATTTATCAAATAAAAACTTATTTTATCCTAAGTAATCGTAAAAAGTTTTTGAGTTGGAGTTGAAAATATAAAATAAAGAAAGAAAGAAAGAAAGAAGATGAGGTAACTTTTAATTAAGCAAAAAAAATGAAAACTTGGTACTTATGATTTTTGAAAACTAAAAAGTGAATTTAATTTTTGTTAAAGTATTTTTCAACCAATTGAAAAAAAATCACGAAAGAAATTCAAAAAATAGTCACAATGGATCTTATTTTATAGATCTCGATGTGTAGGTTTTAAATATATATTTTTTATCTAATTCCGATTTTTGAATTTAAAGTTATGGTGTATTAAAAAATTTATGAGAGAGAAAATAAAGTGAAAGTGAATTTTAGAAAGTGTGAAGTAAAGTTGATTTTTTTGATAAAAAATTTAAAACTCAACCAAACACCACATTAATAATTGTTGTTTAGAGAGAAAATAAATAAAATAAAAAAAGTGCCACCTAGGATAGCAATCACATCAAATACCTTCATTTGTATTATAGATTTTTCAACCAATTGAAAAAAAATCACGAAAGAAATTCAAAAAATAGTCACAATGGATCTTATTTTATAGATCTCGATGTGTAGGTTTTAAATATATATTTTTTATCTAATTCCGATTTTTGAATTTAAAGTTATGGTGTATTAAAAAATTTATGAGAGAGAAAATAAAGTGAAAGTGAATTTTAGAAAGTGTGAAGTAAAGTTGATTTTTTTGATAAAAAATTTAAAACTCAACCAAACACCACATTAATAATTGTTGTTTAGAGAGAAAATAAATAAAATAAAAAAAGTGCCACCTAGGATAGCAATCACATCAAATACCTTCATTTGTATTATAGATATATATATATGTATATGTATATGTATATGTATATATATTTGCTAGACTATAACAAATTTTATGTATATATGTCATAAATGGTTTGATTGGATCCGGTCACAACTTCCTCTCGTTGTGATTATTTATTTATTATTATTATTTGGTAGAGAGCAAGCTTTAAAGTGTGTTAGCAACTTAGCATAAGTAGCATTATATATATAAAAGTTTGTTCAATATATATATATGGCAATTAATTTGTTTAATGTATACATATATATATATATATATATTTAAGGATTTAATTTATTTTGGTAAATTTAAATATGCTGTATATGTTAAAATTTGAGAATTTTATTCTTGCATATATTGTGATTAAGGATTTGGATTAAGCTTATTATTTATTTAGATATTGATGTTTATTATTTATGCAAATAATAATTGACCCAAAGGAAATTTATTATTTGGCCAAATAATAGACATTATTTTCTCTCGATATTTGTGTAGTTATTATTTATGTATTTAATAATCGGCCAAAGGAATGTTATTATTTGGCAGAATAATAAACACAAATGCGAAAGTAAATGTGTGATAATTTTTCATCTGAGCAATAAGTCAGTGCAAAGAAAGCCTTATTTTTTGATAGAAATTATTACTGTTGGTGTTAAAAACTGGAAGCGTGTTTTATTCCACACAGTCAAATGATAATATCAAATAATGGGAATGGTAAATGTGCTGGATTTAAGAGAGTTAAAGATTTAGAGAGGAGGTTGGCTTGTATGGTAATATGGGTTAGTCCTCCCCTGTGGAATAGAGTTAGGAGCTCGGCTTGCCTTGTATTGATAGCAAACTAACAAGTATTACAAACTCACAAGAGTCCCTCTAGCTATTCTATTCTCTCAATATCACAATAAGAGGAAGGCTAGGCCACCCACGGTCCAGTCTCTCTAACTCAGGAGCTCTGGAGCATACTGTGGAGCTTTGTATCTCTGTATCTCTCACTTGTGGTAATGCTCGATGGATATCTTCCTTCTCTCTCTGATCGTTATTAGCTTAAAGCCTATTTTTTTCTCAATTGAAACTTGGTTGTTAGCAAAAGTAAATGCTTCTGGTATATATATGACTGGAGGAGACGTGTGGACAGAGCTCCCAGAGCAGGTCTAGGGCTATGCTATGATCAGTACAAACTCTGACCTTGCTTCTCCATGAATTTTGGTACATTAAATACAGTTAGTGTGTATTTAATAAAGGTGATGGGAGTTATGCACGCTCTACAGAGTAGGTGGCAGCCACCTGCTATGCAAAGCGCACATAACTCCCCTCGCCTTCATTAAATGCACACTTCGGAGCTCGCCGAAAGAGCTTTGAAGCCTGGGCCTCACAATTCATTATACGTAATTGACCCTTGAGCGGTTACCCAGCTCTCGAGGAGCTCTATCCTTCTTACAATGTCATAACAGGGCTCTTCCAAGCTCCTCGCACGAAAATAGGCCTGATAGCTGACGTGGACAGCCACGTGTCAGCTCGAGGTCGGTGGGATAAATTAAATTAATAATTTGCACTATCAATTGCCCATATCCTTTCCTTTTAGCTCAGAAGAGCTGACTGGAGAGGATAAACTTCTAGCGAAGGTCTGTTTGGAGCTCTAATATCTAGTAACGGAGCTTCCTAAGGTGCGAACTCCTGATATTTTTTATGGCACCTGACTCAAACCTAGAGATCTTGTGCGTCCATTTTCTGGCATTTAGACTTCATTTACGGAGCCGTTACCTTTTTTGGGGGGATCGCGTGCGTCAGTTTTGCTTTTCTCGGAGGTTGTGCAAACGTGCGGCAGTAAGTGTGTGAGTGGACAGTTAAGGCTTTGAGTGGATGGTTAGCTTCTCCCACACACCTTATATAAACCCTTTGCACTTAGCAAAATTTTTCACTTTGTTATTCTTAAACCCTAGGGGTCTTAGAGCTTTGAAAACCTTATGTCACTTGCGTTTTCTGCTATTCTGGCATACATACCTCCTTTAGACCACTCTTTTAGGAGATTTTCGAGTGTCCCCTTGGTGGATTTCATTGAGAACATACCTTACTTCGCACCCTCTACCTCTCTCCATACTTTGGCCATTCTCATGGATCATCTTACCGAACACGGGGAGAAACCTGGAGGTTCAAGGCATTTGTGAGGTTAGGTCTTCTTCGGGAGCGGCTCCAGCTGCTGCCCTTGTATCTCTGGCCCTGCCCCCACCACCTATCAACGCCATATGCATGCTTGACAGTGACCTGAATAACGTTGCCATTTGCCTCCCTCCCACTATTGAGAATTCTGAAAGTGTTGTCAGCGCGTACACGGAATATCTTAGTTCTTTGATCGTCTTCTCCATTGCTTCCACTTTCTCTACTCACGACATCCCTATCTTCAAAGATAGGTACCAAATTCCTGATGGGGTGAGGATTAGAGCTCTAGGGCCAGAAGAGAGAGCCTGTTATTTCATGCCTAGAGAAGTTTGTTTCTACGAGTCCGCTTTCGAGCATAGGCTCAGGTTCCCGATGGACGATTACTTAAGAGAGCTCCTCGCCTCCTTGGATCTGGCTCCGGTGTAAGTTCCCCCAACATGTGGAGCTGCTTTACAGGGTCCATTCTAATCTTCAGGGCCATCTCTGCAGGGAGTCACGAGATCTCTGTTGACGAGTTCTTGACCATGTTTCAGTACAAGGATGGTGGGGGCATAAATAGAGGAACCCTGAGATGTTCTTCAAGGCTGGGAGCTTCCAAGATCATACACGACCTTCCCACTAATATATCCAATTGAAAAAGAAGGTTTTTCTTCGTATCTAAAATCGGTTGAGAGCACGAGGCACGGTGCCCTAGTGTTATTGATCTGGAGACATGGTTCACCGACCCAAACTTCATTCGTAAGTAATCGAGCTCATGAATTGTCGTTCTCTGTCTTTCCTTTGCCTTGGCCATGTATGAACTGCTTATCGTTTTGTTCTGGATTTTTTTTTGCAGAGAGGAAACCCGCATCCGTTTTCAATAAGTAGATTAAAGATGCCGAGAAGTTTTTGGTGAAGAATTACGCGTCCCTTACCACTCCAGAGATGATCTGGGGCTTTGGCCTGGGTCCCACGCCCAGAGACATGGACCCTGCCATCCAAACTGTGGCAGACCTCGAGCTCAATAAACCATTTGTGGCGCTCCTGGGGGCGCCCCCTTCGACCACTATGACTAAGGCCTCCAAAGGCGATTCCACTGCTCCTCCAACCGTTGAGGAGGTAGAGGAGGTGGAGGAGGCTGGGGGACTTATAAGGAGAAAAAACAAACAGCTAGCAGGTGGATTAACAAAGGGGGCGCCACTGAACATTACCCCTTTGCGCCAGATCCCTTTCTCATCGCCTCCAAGTAAGTTTTCTGACCTCTGAGTCCTCCTCGCAATCCACATGGAGCTCTTCTTTACCTGTTCTGAGATGTTTTATTCTTCTTTCACAGATAGACCTCTGATAATAGATCCAGTGAAGGTAACCAAGAGGAAAATGACTCTTTAGAAAGGTCCTTCGGCAGCAAAAAAATCTAAGGCTGATGAGGGGTCCTCTGCCCCTCCAAAGCAAACGGAGATAGAGTTGGTCCCATAGTTGGTCATGGGAGAGGAGAAAGACGACGACTCATTTGTGGTGCTGATGACCAACCCTTTCACGGACCTCCCTCCCCTTAGCTTACTAGAGACGGGACTGACGAGAATAAACGAGCTCCAATATAAGAATGTCTCACCTCCTTCAAACGCCTCTCCCATCAAAGCTGCCTATAAGTAGGTAGTGTCCGAAGATGATGAGGATGTGCAGGAGATAGATCATACTACCGTCCATCCCTAGTCGGCCTTCAAGAGTGGCCCTAGTGTTGATATTCTTGCATCCTCCAGGTCAGACGGCTTAGGGTTCTTCGTGCCAGGAGTGACCCTGCCTCTTCTGGGCGAGGGTATGCTTCAGAACGCCAGAGAAGCAGGGACAAGCAAGTTGGCCAATGAATTCAACTTCCATGTGAGCCAGGTAAGCATTTACCTGACCTTTTGAGGGACCTCGTCTTTTGATTAATATTTATGGAGCTCTTTTGACTATGTTTCTTCCGGTCTCAGGCTATTTCTCTCTTCTATTCGACCCTCCACATAGCCCAAGAAGGAACTAGCTCCTAACCGCTTTCTGCTGCTCTGGAGAAGTCCAACAACGAACTCAAAGAGTTATAGGTTGACCGCAATGAGACCTTGGCCCAAGCTGAAAGGGCTTAAAAGGAGTCTGCTGACCTGAGGTCAACTATGGAGGAAGTACAAAAGTCCCTAGAGCTTGAGCGCCAAGGCAAGGAAAAGGCCAGTGAGTTATTGGAGCTTGAGCAGGCAGCGAAGAAAGAAGCTCAAAAACTGATGGAGATCGAGCATGAGGACAGAGAGAAAGTCAGTACACATATCAAGGAGCTCCAAACAGAGCTATCTGCCAAGAAAGAAGAGTTGTCCGCTACCTTCCATCTCAACGAGGTCACAAGGGGTCAAGTCTCTGAACTGGGGAGGGAGATTAATGAGCTCAAGGAGTCTCTCCCAGCCGTCGAGCTCCAAGCCATAGAAAACTTCTGTGCTCACGGGGGACCGATCGCAAAGATCAGTGATGCCTTCATAGTAGGCTTCTTTAAGTGTTAGGAGCTTGCCCTACAACAGCCTGACAACCTCGAAGGTCTAAAGCTTCCTTCTGACATAAGCGTAACTCCAGAGCTTGAGGCCAAGATTTTGGAAAAGAAGGGAGACATCCTGGCCATCCTTCAATTGATAAGAGAGGAGGAGCCCAGCCTATTAAAAAAGTGGGAGACTGGGAAGATTCCCCTTCTGGAGATGGCAACGATGTTGGAGGAGCTTAATGGATGAGCTGAGGGTGGTCGTAGGAGCACTAGTTTTTTTTTATTCTCCCTCTTTTTTGTAATAGAAAGTATAGGACCACTATAATCCCTTTTCATCAATGAAATGAATAAGTTTTGCCTTGAATTGCCTTTTGATTGCTCTATTTTGCTTTAATTGTCGTTTTTACTTTTATCTAAGTTGTCATGTGAAATGTAACAATGAGCTCTATAGATACCCTAATGCCCCCACAACTCAAAAAAAGTCAAACAGAATTAAGCAAGATAAATAATCATGCCTCAAGGGAGGTCTTTTAAGAAATTCATAAGAGGCGAATAACCTATATGGTCAAAGGAATCTTTTCAAGGTCCTTGGAGCTGAAACAAAAAAATTGTTCTTTTTTACTAAGTCTTGAGTAGAATCATGCCCCCTTTTAACTTAAGCAAATTTTGACAAATTTTCTCATTTGTTATCAGGCCTCTTCAGTTGGACAGCTGACCTCTGTGTGAGAGGGTTTTTAAAGAGTACAAGTGTGCTTCTTACGAGCCAAGCACTTACTAAACTGACTTCTTTGTGAGAGATTTTTTATAAAGTACGAGTGTGCCTCTTGCGTACTAAACACTTACTAAACTGACCTCTTTGTCAGAGGTTTTTTACAGAGTGCAAATGTGCTTATTGCGAGCCGAGCACTTACTAAACTGACCTCTTTGTGAGAGGTTTTTACAAAGTGCAAGTGTGCTTCTTGCAAGCCGAGCACTAACTAAACTGACCTCTTTGTGAGAGGTTTTCACAGAGTGCAAGTGTGCTTCTTGCAAGCCAAGCACTTACTAAAGTGGCCTCTTTGTGAGAGGTTTTTACAGAGTGCAAGTGTGCTTTTTGCGAGCCGAGCATTTACTAAACTGACCTCTTTATGAGAGGTTTTTACATAGTGCAAGTGTGCTTCTTGCGAGCTGAGCACTTACTAAACTGGCCTCTTTATGAGAGGTTTTTACATAGTGCAAGTGTGCTTCTTGCGAGCTGAGCACTTACTAAACTGGCCACTTTGTGAGAGGTTTTTACATAGTGCAAGTGTGCTTCTTGTGAGCTGAGCACTTACTAAACTGACCTCTTTGTGAGAGATTTTTACAAAGTGCAAGTGTACTTCTTGCGAGCTGGGTATTTACTAAACTAACCACTTTATGAGAGGTTTTTACAGAGTGCAAGTGTGCTACGAGCTGAACACTTACTAAACTAACCTCTTTGTAAGAGGTTTTTATAGAATGTGAGTGTACTTCTTGCGAGCTGGGTATTTACTAAACTAGGTGTAAATTACAAGTAATGAAGTACCAAACAAAACATTTCATATACATTCCTTTGTATACAACTATTACAAAAAATACGAACTGTTCTAGCTCAAGGATAGTATTTCTTGAGGTGCTCTATGTTCCATGGTCTCATGAGCTCCATACCATCCACGGTCCTCAAATAATAAGTGCTAGGTCTGTTGACTTTGGTGACCATATAGGGGCCCTCCCACTTGGTCACGAGCTTGCCATGTTCAAAATTTTTTTTTGCCAAGGTGACTTTTCAGAGCACCGAGTCGCCAACATTCAGGCCTCAATATTTGACCCTTTTGTTATAACTCTTGACCATGCTTCTTTTATATGCCTCTTCTTTGACTCGAGCTTGCTTTCTCTTTTCTTCGAAAAGATCTAGGTTGGCTAGCAGGTCTTCATTGTTACGGGCTGGGTTATGATGGTTGAATCTGTAAGTTGGGACTCCCATTTCTACTGGGATGACTGCTTCAGTTCCATAGGTCAAGGAGAAAGGAGTTTCACCCATTGGACCTCTGATGGTAGTCATATAAGCCCACAATACCAAGGGGAGCTCTTCAGACCAATTTCCCTTGGCATCATCGAGTCTCTTCTTCAACGAGCTCAGTAAGGTTCTGTTGGTGACCTCCGTTTGGCCGTTGGCCTGAGGGTGAACAGGAGAACTGTAGTGGTTTTTGATCCCATGCCCTTCACAGAAATCTATAGAGGTTGCAGTCAAACTGCTTTCCATTATCAGTGATCACCACCCTTGGGAGAACAAAACGACAGATGATATTTCTCCGTACAAAGTTCTGAATCTTCATGGTGGTGATCGTTGTCAGTGCTTCAACCTCATCCCATTTGGTGAAGTAATCAATGGCCATAACTACAAACTTGGTCTTCCCTTTGCCCAGAGGAAAAGGCTCCACTATGTCCATGCCCTATTGAGAGAAAGGCCAGGAGCTGCTGACAGGGGTCATGAGCTCTGCATGGAGCTGCTGGATATTGGTAAACCGTTGGCATTTGTCATATTTCCTTACCAATTCCTTTGCGTCTTGTAGGATTATAAGCCATAAATAGCCTTGTCTACCAACTTTGAGAGCCAATAAGCAAGCTGCCGGGTGCCCTCCACAGAGACCCTCATGAATCTCTAGCATGATTGTTTGGGCTTGGTGTGGGTGTAGGCAGAGTAAGAAAGGGAGGACGTACCCTCTCTTGTACAGTGTTGCTTCGATGAATACATATTTGTTGGACATGTATTTTATTCTTTTGGCCATCTTCCTATCTTCAGGGAGAGCTCCTTCAGTGAGATATTTTAAAATTGGGTCAATCCAGCACTTACAGACCAGTATTGGAGCCGTGTCTAACTCTACGGGTTCATCTATGGCTTTTCTCTCCAGATATTCAACGTGAATCCCACTTGGTAAGTCTGAAGTCATGGCAAGCTTGGCGAGGCGATCTGCCTTATTATTCTGAGCTCATGGGACCTTAATAAAAATTAAATTAGAGTACATCTGAGCTGTCATTCTAGCCTTTGTCAAGTATGCAGTCATACGCTCTTCTTTTGCCTCATTGTAACCAAGTATCTGGCCGACCATTACTACGGAATTATTATAGACCACCATCTGCTTTGCTCCTAGATTGCCAGTTATTCTTAGGCCCGAAATGATGGCTTCATACTCAGCCTCATTGTTGGAGGCCTTGAATAGGAATTTCAGTACTATCTCCAAAGTGTTGGCCTCAGGAGTGATCAGCACCAACCTAGCTCCAAAACCTTGCAGATTGGAAGCTACGTTGGCGTGCAGGACCCATATGGGTACTCCTAGCAATAGGTACATTGAGGTGGGAGGGGCCGAAGTATTTAGGTCCGGGAGTGGCAGTAGCTCTGGCGGCTCGTCAATCTGATCTTATGTGTAGGTGAACTCAGCTATGAAGTCTGCCACCGACTGGCCCTTGATCTAGGTTCGAGGTCGGTAGTTAATCATGAACTGCCCGAGTTCGACAGCCCATATGGCCAGACGACCTGATTGCTCCGGCTTGTCGAGAATTCTTCACAGTGGCTGATCCGTGAGCACATCTATGGTGTTGGCCTGAAAGTAGGGTCTCAGCTTTCAAGATGTGATGAGCAGGGCATAGGCCAAATTCTTTAACCTTGGGTAGTTTAATTCGGCAGCGTGCAGAGCTCTACTCGTGTAGTACACTGGTAGTTGAGCTCCTTCATCGTTCCTCATCAGTGCTAAACTAATTGTTGTTCGTGATACTGCGAAGTACAAACTCAGAATTTCCTCTTTTAATGAGCTAAGGAGGGAAAGGGCTCCGAAGTACTGTTTGAACTGTTGGAAAGCTAGCTCGCATTATTCGGTCCACTCGAAGACTTTTTTCAGAGTTTTAAAAAAATGGTGGCACTTGTCGGTTGCTCTGGAGATGAACCTGTTCAGAGCTGCCACTCTTCCTGCCAGACTCTGGACTTCTTTCGACTTGGATGGAGATCTCATGTTGATAAGAGCTTGTATCTTCTCTGGATTAGCTTCAATCTCCCTTTGAGTGACCATAAAGCCCAAGAATTTTTCCCCTGTAACTCCAAAAGCGCACTTGGCTGGGTTAAGGGACATGCCGTTCTGTTTGAGTATGGAAAAAGCTTCGTTGATGTCGACCACATGATTCGGGGCTCTAAGGCTTTTGACCAGCATGTCATCAACATAAACATCTATATTTTTTCCTATTTGGTCTTTAAACATCTCGTTCATCACCCTTTAGTAGGTAGCCCCTGCGTTCCTTAGGCCGAACGGCATGGCTTTGTAACAGTACGTGCCTTCATTGGTGATAAAAAAAGGTCTTATCTTCATCTTTTGAAGCCATTCTGACCAGATTATAACCAGAGTACGCGTCCATAAAACTCAATATTTCGTGGCCCGTAGTTGCATCTACAAGTTGGTCGATCTTTGGGAGTGAAAAACTGTCATTTGGGCAGGCCTTGTTGAGGTCTTTGAAGTCCACGCACATTCTCCACTTCCCACTGTGCTTCTTCACTAGCACTATGTTGGAAATCCACTTTAGGTAGTGAACCTCCCACCCAAATAAATCCAGCTCGAAGGAGCTTCTGAACCTCTTCTTTGGTGGCCAAATTCTTTTCTGCAGCAAAAAAAAATTTCTTATGCCTTACAAGCTTGAAAATGGGGTCGTCGTTGAGCCTATATACCATGACCTCCGGGTTTAGCCCCTTCATGTCGTCATGAGACCATGCAAAAACATTAGCGTTAGCTCGTAAGCATTGACAGAGCTCTACTTTGACCTCTGTGCAAAGTCGATCACTAATTTTCAGGATCCTGTCGGGCTGTGAGGGGTCCAGAACCAAATCCTCCAAGTCTTCCACCGGTTCACCGCAGAACTCTTTCTCTTCATCCCTGGGTCTAAGATGTTGATCTCCCAGTTCTCTGCGTCGCTAGGCTCTCCTATCCCCATCAACTCTTTCTCAGCAGTGACTTCGACCTCAACAACCGTGATGTCTGCAGTTCTAACTTCTTTTAGCGCCCCGAACTGGCAGCTACGAGTTTCGACCTAATTTTCTCTGACCTCCCCGACTCCATAGGGGGTAGGGAATCTCATGGTCAGGCTACAAATCAAAACGACAGCCTTGATCTCGTTGAGTGTTCCCTTGCCGAGGATGGAGTTATAATGGGGAGCTCTATCTAGTATCAAGAATTAGGCGACTATGGTGATTTGCTTCAGAGATGTTCTCAGGGTTACAGTGAGTTTAATTATTCCCAGAGACTTAGTCTTTTTCCCTGAAAAACCAACCAGGGTGACTGAGGAAGGGGTTAGGTGTTCCGTGGTGAGACCCATGGCCTTAAAGGCGATGTAATACATGAGGTTGGAAGTGGCCCCTGTGTCAATGAGAATTCGGTGGACATTATGATTGCCCACCATCGCTGTTACTACCAAAGAGTCATCATGAGGGAACTCTACCCCGCTCATATCTTCGTCAGTGAATTCGAGCTCCTTTACTTCATACTTCACCATTTTGGTAGGTCTGAAGCTAAAACATTCTGCCTCTGAGCTCGAGGACTTGGTATGTCTGATGTAGGCCTTTCTGGACCTGTTGCTGTTCCCATAGTAGGAGGATCCCCCTTCAATCATGAAGATCTCATTTTTTGGTGCCTTTTTTTTACTTCTGGAGGAGCTCCCTTCTTCTTATCCACGTATTGTCTGAGCTGCCCTCTCTGAATGAGCTTCTCAATTTCTTCTTTCAACTTCTAGCAATCATCTGTTTCATATCCATAGTCCTTATGGTATCGGCAATACTTGGTCGTGTCCCCTTTTTTCAGATGTCTTCATCTTTCGAGCTTCTGGGATCTGTCCTAGATATAATTGGGCATAGACCTCACCCAAAGGGCCTGTCAGGGGAGTAAACTGCTGGCGTGTCTTGCCTTCTTTCAGCTCGGGCTTGTCTGACTTTTTCTTACCCTTTTTACCCTCTCTCTCTTGACCGCAGGGTGGGTTGTGCCCCTTTTGGTGCTTGGAGGAGGATAAAAGGATTGACAAGTTCCTTCCTTGCAGATTTTCTTCCACGCTGATCTACTTGTGGACCTCGTCTAAGAGCTCGGACATGGTCTTCCGGGCCATTCTTGCCAGAGTCATGTGACAATATGGGGAGGTTACCCCCTCCATAAAGGCTGCTACAACCACCCCTTCATTTAGGTCGGCGACCATGAGGCTTTCCTAGTTAAAACGGCGAGCATATTCCTTGAGGCTCTCGGCAGACCCCTGCTTTATGGTGAAGAGGTGAGTAGAAGTTTTGGATTGCCGCTTGGTCCCCATAAAATGTGAAATGAAATTGATACTGAGCTCCTGCGAGCTCGGGGTTGACCTTGGTAGCAAGCTGTTGCACGACGTTCGGGCTGACCCTTAAGAGTGGTAATGAAGGCTCTACATATCACGCCGTCCGGGACATTCTGGAGCCCCATTTGTTTTCCGTACTACTGCCAGTGATCTATAGGGTCAATGGTTCCATCATAGGATTTCAACGCTGTGAGTCTAAATTTTTTGGGGACCAGGCAATTTTGAATGTGATCTGCAAAAGGGGACTTAGAGTCCCTAACTAGAGCTGCTGCCGAGCTCCCTACCAGATGACCCACGGTCTTCATTACTTCCGCCATTTGGGCCTCCATCCATAAATTAGTCTTTTCTCGACCTCTTCGACCGATTCTTTGTGAAAGATCCTGTAAAACACGGACCCCCCAAGTCTGACTTTTGCCTCTCGTCCTGGTATTCTAGCTGACGAGAGGGGAGGTAGGCCTACACTTAGACCCCAATGTCACAAAGTTTCGTCTGAGCGCCTCTCACGAACCAGTTAATTCGGGGGCCTCTTGCTGGTGGAGGAGGGAGTGAGGTCAAAATTTCTTCATAAGAGGTCTCCCTAGTAGAGTTGGAGTGGTGGGATTCGAGATCGTCGATTCTGCTGTGGCTTGCCCTTGATCCCCTGCCACGGTCTCTGATTCTTTCTCTGACTGGGACTCGTGGAAGAATGGGGTGAACATCAGCAAACGCGGAGGTAGAAAACGACCTGCTTCTCGAGCTGGCATGGGGACTCTCTCTTTGGGCTAAAAGTATGTCAATTCAAACTTGAAGAGCAGGTTGTCGCTCTTGTAGGGCCAGTATAGGGTCTAGTTGGGTTTGTCTAGAAGACTTAGTAGATTTTGGGCGTTTTTGTAGCTTTAGGGGAGATATATGACTTTGAGAAACTGTATTTCCCACAGACTGTGCCAAACTATTAGTGCTAAAAACTGGAAGGGTATTTTAGTCTACACAGTCAAATGATGATATCAAATAATGGGATGGTAAATGTGTTGGATTTAAGATAGTCAAATATTTAGAGAGGATGTTGGCCTCGTATGGTAATACGGATTAGTCCTCCCCTATGGAATAGAGTTAGGAGCTCGGTTTGCCTTGTATTTATAGTAAACTAACAAGTATTACAAACTCACAAGAGTCCCTCTATTTATTCTATTCTCTTAATATCACAATAAGAGGAAGGCTAGGCCACCCACGGTCTAGTCTCTCTAACTCAGGAGCTCTGAAGCAGACTGTGGAGCTCTGTATCTCTGTATCTCACTTGTGGTAATGCTCGATGGATCTCTTCCTTCTCTCTCTGATCGTTATTAGCTTGAAGCTTATTTTTTCTCAATTGACTGGAGGAGACGTGTGGGCAGAGCTCCCAGAGCAGGTTTGGGGCCATTATACGATCAGTACCAACTCTGACATTGTTTCTCCATGAATTCTGGTGCATTAAATGCAGTTGGTGTGCATTTAATAAAGGCGAGGGGAGTTCTACGCGCTCTGCAGAGCAGGTGGCAGTCTCCCATGGTTCCGCCAACCACTCTGGCAGAGTGGTTGGATGAGAGAAAGCTTCAGAGCTTGCCGAAAAAGCTTTAGAGCCCGAGCCTCGCAATTCGTTATACGTAATTGACCTTTGAGCGGGTACCCAGCTCTCGAGGGGCTCTATCCTTCTTACAAAGTCATAACAGGGCTCCTCCGAGCTCCTCGTACGAAAGTAGGCCTGATAGCTGACGTGGATAGTCACATGTCAGCTCGAGGCTGGAAAGGTAAATTAAATTAATAATTTGCACTATCAATTACTAACATTTGATTCTTATGCTGAGAGTACCTACTATAGTCTCGTTCGGGTACATAAGCCTGTAGACTGACAGTAATCCAAAATTGCAATACACGTCAATGTGGGAAACATAAGGTTGTGCTTTACAAATCTCATAAATACGAAAAATTTATTTTTTTTCATATTATAAGGATACAAAGCATAAATTGTCTGATATTTTAAAATAGATGAATTGAAACGATAAGTTGCTAAAGTAACCTCTATCGTGTAAATTTGTTTGTTTTGGAATATTAAGATGTGTGTGTTTGTTATTTATGCGAATAATAATCAGCCCAAAGTAAGAGTATTGTTTGGCCGAATAACATGTACACATGTGGTA
Source organism: Lonicera japonica (assembly GCA_021464415.1). Classification (NCBI taxonomy): domain Eukaryota; kingdom Viridiplantae; phylum Streptophyta; class Magnoliopsida; order Dipsacales; family Caprifoliaceae; genus Lonicera; species Lonicera japonica. Next base: position 52,887,916 of record CM038470.1, read on the forward strand.
ATAAATATGATATGACAATCAAGTTTTCCATGTGAATAATACGTCGGCCCAAAGGAAGTCCTATTATTTGACAGGATTTTCCATCTATATTTGATTACTGCGTTGAGAGGGTCAATTACAAATTGATGTTTCTGTCAAAAGACTAAATATCAATGTTATGCTAGGTATCTTTTGACGGGAACCCACTATTAAAAATTTGGATAATTGTGTCATTTATATATATTGTTTGTTAATATGTTATGACATGTATTTTAATTGTAAGTTTGTAATTTTTATAATTTGTTCTTTATTTAGTTTTTAGTTATGCTTTATATATTTATGCCAACATAAATTCAGTATCGGTAATTAACGACAAATTCTAAGAATTACAAATAGAACTTTATGATTGCTTTCGCTTTCATTATCATAAAACATTTCGTTTGTTTTAAAAATATTGATATGTGAATGTCCATAAGTAATATTGTAAGATACAATTTGTCCTACATTGAAATTGTGGTATTAATTAAAAGATTACCTCATAGTATATAGAGTTTAACTTGTCCCACATTGATTTTGTAGAGAAGTAAGGAGGTTAGTTCTTAATATAAATAGAGCTAATCCCTACTCATATCAGATATCAGTTGAATAATAAGATTTATCTTATTCTCTTCTTTGTTTCTCTCTCTATTATTTCAACACGTTATTAGTACGACTGCTCTATAGTCAATTGGAGGCCATTGCGAAAGAAGGCCACCATAGTTAAAAAAATTCCTTATTCTTGAAGGAATTTTTTCCTTCTTCTTGAAGGCCGGTCATGTGAAAGCATGCCACCATAGTTTAAAATTTATATTTCTTCTTTTTAGAGGCCAGCTCAATATCAAGCATCATAATTTATTCATATATGTCAGATAGGGGATAACCGAGTCTTAGAACAGCTGAAGAATACTCAAACACATATAAACATTTGGGGTCTCTAAATTGCTTCCATACCCCCACAAGGCTGCTTTTATCAAGATATTAAATAAAGCACTAGTATCACTCGACCCCCAAGCAGTTACCTGGTATGATCAGATCTATCATAATACAGAGGACCCTTTCATTTTCAGATGAGGATTTGTCACCTCTTGGAAGAAAGCACAGTCAAGCACTCTACATTACTGTCCAAACCCGTGGGAAAGTCATTCTGCAAGTACTCATTGACAACGGGTCCACTATAAACGTTTTCCCTTTGAAGACGGCTAAGAGCCTGGGCATTACAAACTCTGAACTCTCTAGCAATAATAGTCAGAGCATCCGACAACACGAGGAGGGCCATTTTAGGCTCCTTAAGGCTTGATCTACTTATCAGTCCCAGAATCTTCCCAGCCGATTTTCAAATCATCGATATACCGTCAAGTTTTAATTTTTTATTAGGAAGAGCTTGGCTATATGACATCGAGGCTATGCCTTCGTCGTTACATCAGAAGATCAAGATCCCCTTTAAAGGAGAAGTAATTACTATACAAGGAGATCCTGAAAGGACCTTGACACAGCTGGAACCGCCAGTCCTGGGAATCAGTAGCCAAAGCATTCAATTGGGAGGCTTCTCTTATGAACCTCGAGTCCAAACACTAACCACCCATAAAATAGAATACCTACCTCCAAATAACATCCCCGGCCTCAGCACCAAGATTAAAAACATGCTAAGAATGATGCAATACCTACCCAGGACCTGCTTGGGAAGTGGTCAGCCGGGAATCCTTCAAGCTTTGGAGCCAATATAGAGGTACAGGAAAGAAGATCTAGGGTACCAACACACCAGTGAAGATGACCGCGAAAGCCAGTACCCGAAACATCAGTACCCAAGCTTTAGTTCACTTAATGGTTTATTCACCAAAAAGGGGGAGTGATACGAACCTCGCCACAACATGACGAAACCCGAAGTAAATACGATCCTAAGATCATTTCTATAATCATAATGGATGGAAACCTTAACCCTTTGCTTATAAAGAAGCAAGCACCTTGGTTTAAGGAATAATTAGGGATAGAAAAACCGCGACCCGACACCTATAAAGAGATCCGAACCTTGGTTTGTTGAAGACACCACAATCGGTTATGGAAGAGCTGATTGATAAGTTGGATGTGAACGTCATAGAAAATTCTAATAAGTTCGATAGTTCTTTAAGAACCAAGAAAAATCAAACTCTCAAATTTTATTAATAAAACTCACTCTTGATGCCTCCAAATGGAACGGGATGGGGAGGTATATATAGTTGTTACAAAATATATCTAATGGTCTATATTTAATCCCACCAACTATGATCTAAGGGCTCATATTTATTCTTACCTACTACAAGTGATGTAAGCCATGACATCACTAAAGACTTATATAAACGATGACATCATCGATGCATGATGTAAGCGATGACATCATCGATGCATGATGTAAGCGATGACATCATCGATGCATGATATAAGCGATGACATCATCAGGTACTAGTCAAGATACTAATTTTAAAACAATATAAAATAATTCTAATTTCTTCATGTTTTCCCGCTCCAGCTTTGTTTTTCTTAAACTTCCATGCTCTATCCTTGAATTTATGTGTATTCAAGCCTTCATTCAAGAATTCATAATACTCCTGTATTGAATTGAATTGAATTGAGACTTTCCTTTTGGTGACTTTCAAGAGCCATGGAAGAACGCAAATGGAGAAAACATGCCAGGGTGGGAAATCTTCTACGAGGAGGACATTTTCCTCAAGAAAGAGGTTATACATACTTTTTCCACCAAGTTGTCGCTCCAGTAAAAGTCTTCAACAAGAGAAGACGCAAATAAAGATGAAATGATTGGGGACCTCTTCAACTTCATGGCTCTAGAGGATGATATTCCCAGGGATGATCCGGTGTATGTAATCAACGCTGTTCCTGAAAGTAGAGGGGAGGGGACAAAAAGCAAAAATGTAACTAGGGTTAGCAATGAGAGATAGAGTGTGATGAAAAGACTAGAGAGGAATTACTCTTAGATTTGCTTTTTAAAAATGTACTTATTTGCACTATTATCAATTAAGAAGATGCCGTATTTTAGTACGTATCCTGATGTCTCTTATTCTATGATTGCTTCAGTCGATATAGAAAGTATGAATGAACACCCTGAGGGGGAAAGTAAACATATACGAGGAAGATACCTTGGTGGTTAACCTTATATCAGAAGAGGATAAGAATGAGGTACGCATCAGTGCTAACTTAACCGAGGTTGAAAGAGAAGAATTCACATAAACTCTAAAAGAGTATGTAGATGTCTTTGCTTGGTCCTATGCAGATATGTTATGAACGAAATCCCCACTAAACCAAAGTTCCGACCCATCAAGTAGAAGCTAAGGAAGCTTACGCCAGAATGGTCCCTAAAAGTAAAGGAAGAGGTGATGAAACAGCAGAATGTAGGGTTCTTATGAGTAATAGCTTGGCCCTCATGGTTAGCCAACATTTTGCCAATCCCTAAGGTGAATGGGAAAGTCCGGATGTGTGTAGACTACCGGGATCTCAATTGGGCTTGCCCCAATGACGACTTTACTTTGTCCAACATCGATTTGATAGTGGACAATACCATGAACCACATGTTAAAATCATTCATAGACGACTTTGTTGAATATAACCATATCAAAATGCACCCAAACCACCAAGAGAAAATGGCATTTATCACCCCATTGGGGACTTGCTACTGTATAGTTATGCCATTTGGGCTGAAGAATGCCAGAGCAATTTATCAAAGAGTTGTTACAGCCATTTTTCATGATATGATCCATAAAGAGGTCGAGGTATACATAGACGACATGATAATCAAGTCAAAAGAGAAAGAGAGGTCACATACCTACATTAAGAGCCTTCTTCGATAGGCTTCGGTAGTATAGAATGAGGCTCAACCCCCAAAAATGAGTGTAATTCAGGGTAACAAAGGAAAAACCATTGGGTTACATTGTTAGCAAGAAGGGCATAAAAGTAGATCCTGCCAAGGTCAATGATATTCAATAAATGCCCGAGCCCTGTACAGAGAAAGAAGTTTGTGGATTCCTAGGGAACTTGCAATAAATCAGTAAGTTTATCTCTCAGCTTAGACAAACTTGTGAGCCTATCTTTAAACTCTTGAGGAAGTCATCGCCAGAAGATTGGGACGAGCAATGCCAGAGGCGTTCGATAAAATCAAGACATATCTCTCAAATCCACCAGTACTAGCACCATCACAAACAAGGATATCACTATTATTATACCTCACAGTTACTGAAATAGCCACAGGGACTATGCTTGTCCAACACCTGGCTACTACGCGAAAAGAGCAGGCCATTTTCTACGTCAGTAAGAAGCTATCGCCTTATGAGTTGAACAACATCTTATTGGAAAAATCTTATACAGCTTTTGTCTGGGTAACGCAGAATCTCCGATACTACATGTTAGTTTTTTTGGTCATTTTAGCATCAAAATTGACCCACTGAAATACCTCTTTGAAAAGCCAGCTCTCTCGAATTGAATATCAAAATGGTTGTTTCTACTCTCCGAGTTCAACATCACGTATATGACACAAAAATCAGTCAAAGGCAAGATCATTGCTGATTACTTAGCTAGCAACCCGATGTTGAGTGACATGATAGAAACGGCCGAGTTTTCGGATGATGCCATTATGAATCTCGAGGCCAATAAAGACTGGGTGATGTACTTAGATAGGGCCGCTAATCGAAACGGGAATGAGATAGGCATCCTTTTTAATCTCACCAGATCAGACCCATATTCCAATTTCCTACTGCCTAGACTTCCTCTATATTAACAACATGGCCGAATATGAAGCCTGCATAGTTAGGTTAGAAATCGTACTCCAGAAGGGTATAAAGAAGATACAGGTTTTTGGAGACTCAGCCCTAGTAATACACCAAATCATGAAATAGTGGAAGATTAAAGACAAGAAGTTAGTCCCCTACCTCACTCGACTAGAAGATGTTGCAGAAAAGTTTGAATGTGCAGAGTTCTACTATATCCCCCGCTCTCAGAATAGTTCTGCAGATGCACTGGCCATATTAGCATCCATGACCGATATCCCAGAGGAGATAGAATAATTATCCTTACAGTAGAGAAGAGGCCGAACCCAGCTCACTGCATGGCCATCGAGTTCGCAAATAAAGAAATAGTGAATCCTTCCACCTGGTTTTATGATATCTGAAATCTACTAAGAAACTACTAGTACCCAGAACAGACAGACAAAAATACCCGTATTTCGCCCAGAAGATTAGCATTAAGGTTCATACTTTGCACGAGAAGACTGTACAAGAGAAACTATAATGGGACCCATTTGTAGTGTCTCACGGAGGAGGAATCCGTCAAGATGATGGATCAAGTGCATGGAGGAGATTTTGGGCCCCGCATAAGTGACCATACTCTAGCTCGCAAGATCATCAGACAAGGGTACTATTGGTCTACTCTACAAAGCGACTACAATGATCATGTATGCCATTGTCACAAATATCATATTTACACCAAGTTGCAGAAGCTCCCGCCGAGGGAATTGTACAGTATGACTGTTCCCTGGCCATTTCCAACATAGGGAATCAACATCATTGGAAAAATATAACCCAATGCAAGTAATGGCCACGAATTCATACTAATATCTATATATTACTTTACTAAATGGGTAGAAGCTGAATCTTTAAGGGCTCTTGATGCTAAGAATGTGGGCCAGTTTATTCGAAAGAACATCATTTTTCGGTACGAAGTTCCATACGAGATAATCTCGGATAATGGCACTCACTTTGAGGAAGAGACTAACATGGTTATGGAAGAATATGGCATCACTAGGCACAGATCCTCTCCATATAGGCTGCGAACTAATTGGGTAGTTGAGGCTGTTAACAAAAACCTGAAGAATATCTTGAGCAAGATAACCGACACCCTAGTTATAGAGTTAGGATTTAATGGTAAGGGGCCAAACACATTCCATTACACAACAGTTTCGACTCATTAAACCGCACAAACAAAACACATAAATATAATTTAACCCCACGTCTATGTGGTGATATCATATGCAACAACACGGAACTTCCCCCAAAATGACTATTCCAAACTATTATTTTAATTTATAAAACTCGCATTTAAGCCAAACACTTTTCTATTCCACTACCAATGTGGGATGAGTGTCATTAGAAACTAACCCGCAAAAGCATCATTCATATGCTACTACTATGGAATCTGGGTCACCACACTGCCAGCCACCAACAATCGACCACCACTAGCAAGTGAGCATTTGGCAACCTTGCTGAATGCTTGGTAAAGAGCTCCATCAATTTATGCCACAAGTGCAACTTTATCTCTTTCTCCTGTACATAATGGTGTAGGTTATTCAAGAAAAAGAATTTCACATGCACTCACACAGAGGTGGCCTTACCATAAGGCCTATTAAGCAATCGTCTAGGGTCCCAATACAGAAAAGGGCCCCCATTTTAAATAATATAAAGGTCATTTTTAAAGTAATTCAAGAAAAAAATTTGTTTTAATTATATTTTATATATACAAATATTAGTCTGTTCGAACTTAATTTTTCTTTGTATTTATATAGTTAATCTATGCAGAACTAAAGTTTGATAAATACTTTAAGGGCCATTTTATTTTTATCACTTAGGATCCCAAATTTTCTTGGACCGTCTCAGCACTCACATTTGTAGTTTTTAATGGAAACTAAGGTTGAAATTAGTATTATCATATATTAAAGTAATAAAACCAAAGTGAGATTGTTAATTCAAGATACAAGGAGGGAGTAAGGGGTTGTTTGTTTTGGCCATTTGATTTAAGTGGTGTGAAAGTTGTTTGTTAACTCAAAAAATTAAGTGGCAACTGAATTTTTACCACTTAAAACTATCAAAAAATTTAAGTGGCAAACTAGCCACGTAAAACTTAAAAAAATATATTGTAAATTACCTACTTTACCCCCAAAACACCTAAAAACACGAATAAACTAATAAGGGCAAAATTGTCATATTAAAAAAAATCAGTTTTCAGATGTGTTTTATTCAAACAAACAACATTTTTTCAAATACTATTTTCAGAACTAAACAAACAGTTTTTCCAATTTCAGTTTTCAATTTTCAGATATTTTATCAAATGCCACCTAAATGTTAGGAATTTTTCCACAATATGGATCGATAAACCTAGTGACCCAAAGAGAACTCGGGTCTTAGCCTCAAATTATAATGTGATAAGCGTGAAGTCAAGGTGGACCAGACACATCTTATTGAACACAAGTGATGGGGACGGGGTACGAACAAGCGGTTACCTTGCAACATACAACAAATTTCAACCATATGAACAACCTTATTCAAAACTATTAGTCCAGCCAAATCTTTTTAAGTAGTATTATATTATTCTAGATTACTTGGTATGCGCAATGCGTGTGCAACTCTTATGTGCATAATTTAAAGAAAATATTTAACAATAATGATAGATGGCATAGTGGTTAAGTGTAACCTTAATTGTGTTGCTTAAGGTCAAATGTTTGAACCTCATTGCAAGCAGATTTTTATGAAAAAAGAGACTGTAAGGATAAAATAGATAATCCAAAAAATCTAACATAAATTTATGACGGAGGAAATTTATCCTAACTTTATATAGTAATAGGGGGCTACTATTGACACACACCAATTCACTCTCTCATACTCCATTTCTCTCTAACATTCCATAAGTACAATTTATATCTTCCTAACACTCCATATTTAATTTTAAGATTAATTAATACTAATCTAAAAAACACTCCACTCCACTCTCACCACGCCACTCTCTTTCTCTTTACAATTCAAAAAATAAATCACAACACACCCAACAAATCTCATCTTCAATCTTCTTCTTCTTCTTTCCCGATCTAATTGTTCCCTCTCTTTTTATCTCGAACTTTTTCGTTATTGGTTAAAAAGAAAGTTCTACCGTGTGTTATTGACAAGAATTTATTAGATCTGTTTTTTAAGAAGAATAAATAAGAGTTTTTGGTTTTGCCGGTGCACACACCACGTCAAAACAAAATTTTGCCATGGATGAAGGTTTACTCTGTTCCTAGGAACCAAGTGTTATTCATCATAGTCGGCCCAAAGGAACTGAGTAAAGCACATGTCACTTGGTCCTAAGGAACCGAGTGGAATTCAAAAAATGACCCAAAGCCTAACTCGGTTCCTTAAGACTGAGTGACCTGTATTTTACTGAGTTCCTTTGGGCCGAGTATGATGAACAACACTCTGTTCCTAGGAACGGATTAAACATTCTTCATGTTTTGTTTATGTTTTTTAATTTTTTTTGTGTTTGTTTGTATTCAAAGATTTATAAATGAAATGAAATGTAAAGGAACAAAAAAAAATATAAATATCCTACTTTGCTTTGGAGAGGAATGATGATTTGGATGAGGAGGAGGAGCAGGAGGAGGAGAAGGAGAAGAAAGAGAAGAATGAGCAGAAGGAGAAGGAGAAGGAGAAGGAGAAGGAGGAGGAGGAGAAGAAGAAGGGAGAAGAAATTAATTAATAGATATATAATTAATTTGGGTTTAAGTGACTTAGAGTTATTAAATTATTATTAATTTGAGTTTAATGTAAAAAAAAAAAAATGGTGTGTGTCAAAATATATAACTTATTTGGATTTTGAATCTGCATGCAACACATACACAAAAAATTACAAATATATAACTTATTTTTAAATAATTATGAAATATTAATAAAACAAGTAGAACCAGCAAAAAAAAAGGTATATTAAAGATTATTTTTTATATTTAATTAGGAAAAAAAATTCCTATTTCAGTTTTGCACAAAATTTAATTTCAATTTTGCACACTGACTTTATATATTTTGGGACCCCCCTTAAATGCCTCTTAACCTTGTCAAAAACCTATTCTTCCAATTTGCTTGGCCATACAATTAGGCCTCGTTTGATTCAGGTATTAGGATCAGTGGGATTAATAATACCAGTATTAATAGCACTGGACTATTAATCATGGTATTAATTTAATACCAATACCCTGTTTGATTCATGTAGTATTAATACTAGGATATCTCATGCTAATATTAATACCATGTTTGGTTCTGTAACTTATATACGGAATTATATTTTGGACTAACAATTTTTTTAAAAAAAAAAAATTAAAAAAAAAATTTGTTTAAAAAAAAAATTTTTTAAAAAAAATTAAAAAAAAAATTGTAAAAAAAAAAATTTTAAATTTTTTTTTTTAAAAAAAGTTTAAAAAAAAATTGAAAAAAAAAATTAATTTTTTTAAAATAATAATAATATAGTAGTAGTAATGGCATTTTTGAAAATATATGGTTCATTTTTATTAATCCTGGATAAACAATACCACCTCCCCCCTGGTATTAAATTATAGTACAAAGAGTGGTATTAAATTAGTACCGGTATTAGTAATCCCAGCACATTTGTGCGAATCAAACAAGGTATTATAAAAAAAGTGGTATTAATAATCCCATCCCACTTTTTAATACCCGAATCAAACGAGGCCTTAAGTCACAACATGAGAGTGGATATTGTGTCCTCCCACTCATCTAAAAGTTTTGATTGCTCCACTGGTTACTATATTTAAATCAATTACGAGATTTTGCGTTTGTGTGTATGTCAACTCCATGTTACATTACACTTTTCTAAGTATAGTAACCATTGGAGCGATCAAAAAATAAAACTTAAGGGTACCATATGCTTTGCTTTCACTATATTGCCTTGCAGAAGAAGATTGAGTCTTTGCTTTAAATTTTAATAATTTTTGTTTTAGTATTAAATTATTTTCACAAAGAAATACCTCAATCAGCTAAAAAAAATTCCCATTGATTTTGAGAAAAAAAAAATACTAAGTAATTTTTCTTCCACCCTTAATTGAAAAATAAAATAAAATGAAATCAAGGTGTGTTTGATAGTATATAAATATGAAATTAGGGTGAAAATTGTTTAAATCCTAGGCAATTCAATTCTAGTGAAAAGCATTTTAAAAGTGTTTGATTGCTTTGAATTTTTAGGTGGAAAATATGTAATTTTTGCTTGCGATGATGACATATTTTCCACCTCTTAGTATTTGATTGCTCATATTTTACCTAAAATTGAAATTTTGGTTTTTTAGGTCATTTTAATTTCCACATCACCTATAACTTTTTTTCGCCCGGGGGGGGGGGGGGGGGGGGGGGGGGGGGGGAGGGTAGGCTAAGGAAATAAGTTTCTACTTTTATACATTATCTACTTGTTAAAGGACTGATCTGTATATAAATGGTCCGTACTAAATCCAAGTTATATATATTTGTGTTTTCACAAGTTAATTACGAGTTTTTGCGTTCATGTGTCAAGTCCATGTTACATTACACTTTTCTAAGTATAGTAACCATTGGAGCCATCAATAAAATATTCTTACACTATAAGTAAACTAAGTGGGAGAAGGTAGCATAAACCAACCATGTAAAATATATAAAACTTTAGGGTACTATATATTTTGCTTTCACTATTGCCTTGAAGAAGAAGATTGAGTCTTTGCTTTAAATTTTAATAATTTTTGTTTTAGTATTAAATTATTTTCACAAAGAAATACCTCAATCAGCTAAAAAAAAATTTGAGAAAAAAAATAAAAAAAAAACACTAATAGTAATAGTAATTTTTCTTACACCCTTAATTGAAAAAAAATAGAAATGAAACCAGGGTGTGTGTGATAGTAAATATGAAATTAGGGTGAAAATTGTTTAAATTCTAGGCAATTCAATTCTAGTGAAAACCATTTTAAAAGTGTTTGATTGCTTTGAATTTTTAGGTGGAAAATATGTATTTTTTGCTTGCCATGATGACATGTTTTCCACCTTTTAGTATTTGATTGCTGATATTTTACCTAGAATTGAAATTTTGGTTTTTTAAGTCATTTTAATTTCCACCTTACCTATAACTTTTTATGGTAGGTAGGCTAAGGAAATGAGTTCCTACTTTTATACATCATCCACTTGTACCATGGAACTAGAATTGCCTAGAAAATTAGGCAATCAAATACCAACGAAAGATGAAAAAGTATACATTTTCCATTTTTTTGCCAAGGTTTTCATAAAAAACTTTGACAATCAAACACACCCTAGCTTAAGGTATGTCTTATTACAAGTATGGAATTAGGATGAAAAATGTTTTTATTCTAAGCAATTCAATTCTAGGAAAAAATCATATAAATGTGTTTGATTGCATTTATTTTTTAGGTGGAAAATATGTAGTTTTTTCCTTGAAAAGAAGTCATAATTTTTAATTTTTGGAGTTTGATTACTTACATTCTACATAGATTTAGACTTTTTGGTTTTTGAGTCATTTTCCACCTTACGTAGAACTTATTTTTTTGGGGTAGGATATAAAAACAAGTTTCTACTTTTATGTATCATCCACTTGTACCAACAAACTATATGGAACTTGTAGTTTTGCCTAGAAAATTAGGCAATTAAATACCAACAGAAGATAGAAAAGTACAAAATCTTTTACCAAGTTTTTAATGAAAAATTTGGCAATCAAACACACTCGGTGTTAAAGTTACCCCTTTAATAAAATTGTTGACTCTACCCCTAAGAAATAGTAGACATTGTTGCGGAGCCATAAAGAATTTTGGAACCAGTCTCCTAAACAATTGCAGTAATGTTATACATCTTGGGAGATGTTATTATCAAATCAATAAATATACCCTCTATATTTATCACAAACACTCCCTTATTACAAACACCTCCAATAGTAAATTTATTATCACTAACATCCCATAAGGCTCGCTCGCCTAATGAGAAGTGAGTGTAGTCATATACACTCGGCCCACAAGAGGAAAGTTTGTTGATAAGAACTCGCCTAACATCAAGTAATTAAATGCTAGAGTGTTTTTCAAATTAATCACACCTAATGAGAGGTAAGTGCACTCACATAAACTCGACTCAAATGGGAATAGTGTATTGCTAAGCACCCACCTAATTTAAGGCAATAGAGGTTAGTGTTTGTGATATACTCCATCCGTCCCACAAAGATAGACCCATTGTTTTTTCACATAGATTAAGAAACTTCATTTAATGTAATTGGAACCATAATTTTTTTCCACATTTTTCCTATTATACCCTCATTTATTCTACTATAATAAATACATTGGATTAGAAGATGAACATACATTTTTTATCTTTCCTATGGGAGATGGGTATTTACTAGGTAAAGTTAATTATTTTGGAGTTGATAACAATGTAATTAAATAAGGGTACATTAGGAAAAAAAAATTTAGTGCATTCTTTAAAAGGCAAGTGGACTATAATTTGGGATAGACGAAAAATGAATAGTGGACTATCTTTATGGAACGGATGGAATACAAGGGAGTGTTAAAATGTGTTTTTAGTTATATTTTAGAAAAGAGTGTTTGTGACACATTTAATGTATAAATAATAGCGTACAAAAATTGATCTTGCAAAAAGTTATATATTAATTGCTTTGATAATAGTATCGGTATATCACTGTCTTGCTTTCCTTAATGTAATTATTGTTTTCGATTAGACCAAAATATTATGGATACTTGTGCCATTCTCAGCCCGATCTTTTATTCCATGCAAATGCCAATTTCAAGAAAATACTTTCTTTCATCAAAATGTCACACCTCTATTTTTGGATATAGATATAAAATCTCAATAATATTTCCATTAATTAATCATTGATCATCTATGTAATTCTGAAAAAAAGTATGCCAATAACAAGATTTTTTTTCTTTTACGTGTGGAAAATTATTAACTCTTCGGATCATTATAGTCCCAAGAACCAACGACTTTAGAAATGACATTTTATAAATAATTGGTTAATTGCAATTTATTTAATCCATACATTTTTACCGTTAGAGTAAGAAAATAAATAATTAGTTGATAAAGTTGGTACAAATCTAGTCTATGTATATATACACTAAAAGTTCTTAAATTCGGTTATGACACAATATTTTATACATGTATTTATTTTTTAATAAAAAATTATTTGATGGAACTTGAACGTGTTGACGGGACTCGGACCATTTGAGCTCTAGATTAAAATGAAAAACACATGTCATTTGGCAACTTATTAAACCCCAAGTTTTGGTTCCAAAATTTTGGTTTTCTCCAATTTTGCCCTTCACGTTTTCATATTGAAAATAAAATAAAAAATTAATAAGGCTTAAATCGGCAATCTTAAGATTAAAAATATATCCCTTAAACCGTTGAATTAACAATATTTTTTTTATTATTTTAAATTATACATGTATAAAAATAACCCTTGCATATGCATTGCTTGTGGACCTAAAAAGAAAGGATAGTGGGATTGCCCACCAAAAGGATGGCTCTTTTGTGCTCATAAGTATATGGCTGTTGTGGGTTGTACCTTAAAATTTAAATCAAACTGTGGGCTCACAAGATATCTCAGCTTAATCAAATAAATGTGAGCCCAAAAGTTTTCACTTTAACATTTTTTTTGTTAATTTTCCTTTTTCCAAGTAGGGTATTAGGATAATGAAGTAGACTTGGGCCGAGTTGGACCTTTGATTGTTAATGACATTTAGAAAATTACTTTATTTATTTTTATATAAATTTAGAAGTTATTTCACCTATTTCCGAAATTATGTTAGGTTTTTCATTTTCAATTTTACTTCTGTTTTTCTTAAATTCCACAACAAAGGTTATTATTATAGTATAAGCAACATATTTCAAACTCTCGCTAACGATGAGAGCAAATATCTAGTAATCATATATGTACTATTATTTTAGCATAGTGTACAATTAATTTAAATATACATGTGATATGTGGCAAACGGGGCTGAACCTGTTAAGGTGCAATTGATCTCCCTATTTTTTTATTTTTTTATTTTGAATTTATATATATACTAGGGTATGCTCGTGCCATTCGGCAAGGTGCGCCAATTTTTTTTTAATAAACAACATTTAGGATGCATCATCCAATTTAAGATGCATTCAAAAAACTTACACATAAAAATAAAAATTCCGTTTTCGCTATTTCGTGCTCTTTAGTAAAAAAAAACCTTTCATTTATTATATAGATAGAATAAAAGCAAAGTTAACTTAATAAATTATTTACAAACGAAATTATGAAAAGTTTAAATAACCAATATTTTCATTTAAAAGTATTAGACGAACGATATAGTTTATAGGAAATATAGATATATGACCGTTCCTATTTGGTCCAGATTAAATCAAAATACCATATTTTTTGCAGTACAAATATCTTCAATTTCTTCAATAAAAAGTATAAAACATTAATAATCTAACAAAATAACATTTTTATTTTTGCAATACAAATATCTTCAATTTATTCAATAAAAAGTATAAAACATTAATAATCTAACAAAATAACATTTTTGTTAAAAATAATACTTTTGTTTTTTAATTATTTTAGAGAATACCATTTTTTTTTAAAAAAAAGGAAGACAATAACGATAGTTTGTGAATTGTTATCTTTTAAGAAATGTATTAAATTTAACATTTAGTGCTAGTGAATATTACATAATTGCCACAGCCTATTTAAATTATTAGATTTATGCAAATAGTTTCTGACCGTTAGATATTTCAAGCATATAAATTATTGTTATATATTATTTTGCTAGAATGATATTTTTTGTTCTATACAACGCAAGAATGATAATTAAAATTAATTAAATTTAGTCTATAGCCAAATATATAATAACAATGTTAATATTCATATATATTAACATAATCTAAGTTAGATAATTGGTGGAATTATTATCAAAACTATATTGTACTCAGGCGAAGACATAATTAATTTAACATTAAGTGGAAATGTAAAGCTAGATAATGGATAGGTGTTGTTGTGAGGTTTATTGATTACACATCAAAAGAAAAAAAAACTTTTAATTTAAAAATTATATAAAAAAACGAAAGTCTAAGATAATTTATTTGTTATGAAAGTGAGAATTATTTTTTTAAGAAGTTCCTACTTAAATCATAATATGAAAGTAACATAAATTTAAAATCACCAAAATGTTAACTTATATAAGTAAACAAATTATTTTTTATACATAATTTTATAATAATATGGATGGATCTTATTTTATAGGTATTGATAAGTATGTTTCAAATATTATATTTAAATATATAATTTTAATTAAAAAGATTTAAAAAAGCTAATTTAATTATTATAATAATATATATGAAATTTATTATTAATATTTATAATATAAAAAAATTATAATATTAAATATAAATATTATTTATAATAAAATAAATTTTAAATTAAAAAATTAAATAAAAGTAAACAAGAAAAATTTATAAATATATTAATACTATTAATTTAAATAAATATAAATGATATATTATTATAAGATTATTATAAATATATATATATAAGGACTATAAATAATCATAAATATATAATTATCTATAAATTTATAAAATATATTTAATATATATATTTATATATTTTAAAATAATTTCGAATATATATATATAAAATTTATATTATAATAATTATTATAAAGTAATTTTTAAAATATATATATTTTTTTTATTTAAAAATATATACTTTGATTAAAAGTTATTATATTTTTAAGTTTAAAGAAAAAAGGAGAGAGAAATTGGGTTTGTTTTTATTATGTGTGGTTCGAGTATATTAGTGGGTGGAGTACTTTAATCTAAATGTGCAAAATGAATAGAAATAAACAAATCTAAGATGGAGAATACTTCTTGGAGATAAACCACATCCTAAGGTGTAACAACCCGCCTTCTAAAAACAGGCGTTAACAGATGCTGTCTCTAATAACATCTAAAAATATAGGCAAATTAATAAGATTAAATGCAAAATCGTTTAAAATTCTAGAATTTCACGCAAATTCGGCATGATGCCTCTGTATATACAATATGCCAATCCTGTTGAAAAATTTAAAGAATACAACTTTACAAGTTCAAATCCCTCAGGGAAAAGAAAAATATTACAATACAAATCCCAATTGTTTTCTAAAGTAAAAATAATTACAAATCATCTCTTTACAAATTATATAGACGCATGATATATGCAATCAATGCCCAATAACTAGAAAAATACCAAACACGACTCATGGTATCAGAGGACTATGAAAATCCCGCACTCTTCTCCATGAACCCAACAGAAAGCTACAAGAAATACCTGCAATGAAAAATAAGAGAATGAGCCAAAGCTGGCCCAGTGGAAACCATAGAGGAATGGAAAAATGCAATGCATATGCAAGAAACTAATTTTTACAATCTTAAGTTATAAAACAATAATTATAAAAGTTCCGCCTGTAAAGTAGTCAATGAGTTATACACTTGAAAATAAGTTGGTTCGCCCTGGCATACTGACCTACCTCAAACAACCATATCTCAAGGCACAAACACATTATACTGCTCATAACACAATCCATCCCCCTCTTCCTACTCCTCGACCTAATACCGGTACTAGACAGAATTTACTACACTCATACGCACCCCACCTTACCATGGGTCAGTGCACTGGTAACCAGATTTATGGCACCCCATCTTCCCATGGGTCTGTGCAATAATATATTACAAGCATTGCTATACCGGTGCTTATCCAGTTCCAACAATCTCAATTTCGAACGGTAGTAGTAATGCCCAGGGATATTATTTGACTGATTAAAACAATAATAACCCATGGATGAAGTTAAAACAACAATCTCAATAATTCTCATGAATAATTTCCTTAGCTTCATAATAATAAAACAAACACAATTTCATGGGTTAAATATACTACTTTTGGCAAAATCATAATATATTTCCCAACAAAGTTCTTTTGTATAACCTTGAAAAATGACCAACTCCATAATTTAGTAAAAACCATCGATTAATAATCAAAATTCATAGATTTGTTTAAGTTATGCATTGCACCATTATTGTACTCTTCATTCAATTAATGCCCTTTCAAGTGAAAAACAATTAAATGTAGTTCTAGACCACTTGGTAAGGCAACAACCCACCAATTAACATGTCTAAACATAGTTTATGTAACCATCAAATACTATGCATATTCATAATTTAATTTACATGCTTGAGTCATCCATGCAATGTATTAGCATTTGTTAAATCTTCCAATTTCATGAGTTTAATCTAACCTAACAAGTGGGGGGGTAACACTAGACCTTAGAAAATTCACAAATCACCACATGCATATCTAACTACAGGTTTTAATCATTTATTTAAAGGCATAATATTCTGAAAATTTAAGAAAACATGTAGTTTAGTGAGTATTAGACATACATGGGTTGATTTCTAGTCATTTCGGTACCAAAATCACAAAACAGACCATAAATACTAATATGCATGATGATCAACCTTGATATTCATCATAATTAGTGTTGTAAACAACTAAATGCAAGCTCAAATCATAAAAATATGAATTTATCCTAACACATGTAGAGAAAATGGTGATTTTGATATCGAAATGCTACATTATATGTAGCAGTCGGAGAAAGACAACCAATTTCGTCAAGGGCAAACCACAAACACAAGCCCTCTTCAAGGCAAGTCACGAGCACAAGTCCTCGCCAAAGGCAAAAACACTCACAAAAGCCCTCCCAGAAGCAATTTTCATTCTTTTACAGATCAAAAACCCTCCCAAAGAGGTAAAGTAGAGCAATGGTAGTCTTCCCATATAAGGCGAGAAGATCAAAAGCCCTCCTAGAGAGGCAAAGTGGAGCAATGGTAATCCTCTCACATGAGGCGAGAAGATCAAAAGCCCTCCCAGAGAGACAAAGTGAAGCAATGGTAGTCCTCCCACATGAGGCGAGAAAATCAAAAGCCCTCCCAGAGAGGCAAAGTGGAGCAATGGTAGTCCTCCCATCTGAGGCGAGTGGAATAATGGTAGTCCTCCCATCTGAGGCAAGTGGAGCAAATAAAAACCCTCGAAAGAGGCAATGAGGTAACAAAAGCCCTCTTCAGAGGCAAAACCAAACACAAGCCCTCTCCGGAGGCATTCACAAACACTTTTTCATATGCGCACTTCTTTAGAGTTCTTGCGAAAGCCATGGACCACGGTTTCTTCCAGTCGCCTCAATTCCTTACAAGCAATGAGCTTGAGTCGAGAGGGTCTGTAGACACCCCGATCGGTGACCCCCATAAGAACCCTAACGACTATCGAGAAGTACAGTTTTTAAAGTCCAAGGCCCACCCGAGCACACGAAATTGCCCCGAAAGAATTTATCGGCCAAACAAACCTGTTTTTAAGGGAGATTATCGCGCGACAAACTAGTAAGTCGCGTGACAATCTCTCTTGTGTCGCACGACAAACCCCTCAGACCTAGACCATCCACTCTCTGACACATCAGTCTGTCAGAGACATTACTTCAGCTGTTTGTCGCGCGACATTGCTTAACATGTCGCGCGACACTTGGCCTTTCTGGGAAAATGTCACGCGACAATCCTCTCCCAGCACTATTGTAGACACCCCGATCCGTGACCCCCGCAAGAACCCTAACGACCTCCGAGAACTACTATTTTGGGTCCAGGACCCACCCGAGGACCCGGTACTACACTAGGAGGGTTTGTCGCCCGACAAACTTGTTTTTTTAGAGAGATTGTCGCACGACATATCACATTGTCGCGCGACAATCCCTGATATGTCGCGCGACAATTCCACTATGTCGCACGACATTCCCCCTCTGCACCAGACCAACCACTTTCTGACACATCAATCTGTCAGAACCATCACTTCAGCCGTTTGTCGCGCGACATTCCCGTATGTCGCGCGACATATCACAATGTCGCGCGACATTCTCCTTTTTTAAGGAAATGTCGCGCGACAATCTCTCCCGAGCAGTATAAATAGGCCAACACCCCCAAGGGTTCAGGAGAGGCAATTAGAATCCGAGAATTTGGTGCTTTAGATCTGATTTTTGTCAAGCATTTCTTTACTATTATCTTATTTCTGAAGAATTCTCGAATCTATTTTTAACACTCGACGTGTTCCGTTTCTGGAATCGATTTCTCGGAAATATCTGAAGAAAGAGAAGATTACTATCGCCAGAGATCCCTCTGCCGTATTATATTTTCTTTCTTATTATTATTCTCGTCGGGAAGGTAAAGAAAGTCCCTTCTAGTATTTAAAATTAGATATCTGTGTACTTGTTTTACTTCTGTTATTCTGTCCACGTTTTATTTGAATAAACTTATTGTCAAGTTCCAATAGTCTACCGTTTTCAAAACAAAAGGCCCTGATAAAACTACTTTTAAAACTAGAAGAGTAAGTACATTATCGTCCGGATAAACCGTGTTTTCAAAACCCCGGACCGATAAAGACTTATCTAGGAATTAAAATCCACATATCCTGTCTTTTTCATAGACTGCGACGTGTCTGATAAACTCTCCTCAAAGAGTTCAAATTCCATATTGAATTAGTCCCGACATAAAGATCCGAACCTTTTTCAGAATAATCACAACTCGAGAAAACCGTCATTATCTGAGGAAATAATACGGAACACTCTTTCAAAAAAAATAAAAGGTTTTTGTCATTTGTCATTTACATCTTTTAAATACAAAAACGTCGGATCTCGGAACACAAAGGTTTTCATCCCTTTCCCCGTTTTCCCAAATTAGGGTTTTTCTTCATTTAGAAAGTAGTAGACTGTCGGTAAAAGCATCCAAGTTTTTCAACATAGAATAAACATATAAGACCACTAGAGACCGAAAGGGCGGAATGGGTGCTTAACACCTTCCCAAACCGTAATATAGTTTCCGAACCCTATAAGAATCCCGGTTTCGCAGACAAACGTGTAAAGAAAGGCTTGTCTATAGCCTTTCCTCTTACACGACCTTTTTTGTCCGTTTTCTCGTAAAACGTACTGGCGACTCTGAATGAACCCCCTTGCATCTAGAAATAGAACGTAGGGACACTTGATATGAATCAAATGAAAACGCTCCAGCAAATGGAACGACGGAATCAGTTCCGACGTCCCAGGACCCCCACCACCAACGGGGACGAGACCCGGGAGGTCGCATTTGCGGATTCTCACAGTGGCGACTCTGCTGGGGACAGTATTAGAAAACTAGACTCTTATATGTGGACCTTTGTTTATCTGTTGAAAACTTGCTTTTACTGCTTTCCCTACTCATGTTAATTGATTGAGAAGAAACCTTTTTCTAAAAAATGGGAGTTTTTCGAAAAGACGTAATAAAGATAATGATATTTGTGAAACCAACCTTTCGAACTTTACACGCACTATCACAAATCATGCATTGGTTCTACGAGTGTGAATTTACCCCAAACCCTCGGAAGTATTATAAGTGAGTAGGGAGTTGGCTTGCTTGGGCCAACATAAACCGAAAGCATTTACTTCCACTCTCCTTGGCCAAGTACGCCCCCGAGGTATATCGAGTGACGAGAACACTCACGTACCCGGGAAGTATATCAAAAGATTCTTGCACGTACCCGCCCTTGGGGTATATCGCAAGGTCTTGCCAAAAAAGGAGGGAGCCTGAAGCCTTAACCGTTCGAACACCTACGCTGCATCTAAGATTGAGTCAGTTAAAACACTTGTCATACAGCTGTAGGGGATGTACCACCTTACGGCTTACTTTACCACACCTGTTTTCCGAGGTTTTCTCTCGACCATTTTTAGTGATTCTTTTGGCAAAAATCGAGTCACATCATAGTCTCCCTTCATCTTCGCCACGTGGTTTCGTCTACAGCCATAAAGCGGCGTCAGTCTGGAAGGTTGGGCCGGTCGAGATCATACCGGAAGACTAGTAAGACCAAGCATACCTGAAATGGCCGATGGACGAGAGAATCAGGAGACAAATCAGAGCCTAGCCGAGGCGTCTGCAGTTCAACCGACTTTAGCAGAGATGCACCGTTTGTTGATGACCGTCAGCATGAATTTGGCAAGCCTCACAAGTGAGCAACAGAACACCCGGATTCGAATGGAAGAGTTGTCAGCCGAACGGACCGCACCACCCGGGTTTGAGCAACTACCACCGAATCGAGATCCGAATCAAGGGCAATCTTCACAAGTACTTCCCCCAATCCAAGGAACCAATCCACCCCAAACGGGCCCCAACATGGCCGGTCCCGTTCAAACCGACCCCAACAATCAGAACCAATGGGCCCCGGATTCAGGCCCCACATACCAACAACAAGAGCCACCCATCGTCTGGCCACAACCTCAGCAAGGCCTCGATCCCCAATATCAACCATGGCCACAAGTCCCCGCAAGACCTATTCCACCAGCCCCAATAGCCCCTCCCAATGAGTACCCAGACATCAACCGACTCCGGGCAGTATACGCAGAATCGATGATAGCCCGGGAACAGCCCGATGAGGTGTCAAGAGAGAGCGAAGAAATGAAGAAATTGAAAGAGCAGATGAAGGTTCTGCAAAGAGGTGTTTCTCTGATGAAAGGGGCAGACGAGATCACAGACATGAACGCCTTTTCCCTCTACCCAGAAGCCAGACTACCTCAAGGATTTAAGCTCCCCTCTATCACCAAATTCACTGGTACTACACCCCCCCAAAACCCATCTCCAATCCTACATCAGATCCATGCAAGTGTCCGGCTGTGGAGAGCCGGAGCTGGCTCAGGCTTTTCACATGACTCTCACGGGGGCAGCCCTGAGATGGTTCTTCGACCTAGAGAAACACCACACGAAAACTTGGGGGGATATCGTCAAAGAATTCATGACCAAGTACGGGTCCAACGAGAATTTGGAAATTACCCGTAAACACCTGGAAATGGCCAAGCAAGGCGAGAAAGAAAGCTTCAGCGACTTTGTCACCCGCTGGAGGGAAATGGCATCCCAAATGTCCAAACGGCCCGACGAAGAAGAGCAGTTAGAAATCATACAGAAGAATTTTACTCCAGCTGTATTGAACTGCATGGGAAAGCATGTATTCCCACACTTCAGAGCCCTGTTGAGTATGGGGTCACAGGTAGAGGAAGAATTGGCCAAAAAGGCGGACACGGATACCAAGAAGGCCTCTTACACTGGAAGAAAGACGGCCACTCCAGCCGTAAACCAACTAAGCTCGTACCCATATCAACAAAACCCATTTCAGCAGTCACCGCAGGTCCCCCCAATGAGTTGGCCTACGCAAGGAGACTCTTCAAACACCGAGGTCAAGAAAAGGAGAAATTTCTGCACCCTCCCCACTACTCTGGTCAAAAGCCTGGAACTACTCCAAAAGGCCGGACTAGTCACCCCACTCAACCCACGCCCTCCACCAAATCCTATTCCCAACACTTGGAGAATGAATGAGAACTGTGCGTACCATCAGGCGGCAGGCCATGACACGGAACGTTGTTTAGCTCTCCGCCATCGTATTCAGGACCTCATTGAAGCCGGAACCATCCCCGCACCCGGCGGGCCCAATGTTACCAACAACCCCCTCCCCAATCATGCTCCACCTGCAGGAATTAACGCCTTAACCACTGATGAAGGCTTTGATCCCGTAGGACTCATTCGGGACGATTCAGCCTATAAGGCACCCGTTATGCTATCGGCAAAAGCACAAGTTGCCCCAGGCCTCAACCCAATAATTGACCAATGGATGGCCAAGATGAACTTCCTACCTGGGCAGGGCTTAGGAAAGACAAATCAGGGGATCTCGCAACCCCTCACCATCAAAACCAATCCTGGGAAAGCTGGGATAGGATGGACCCAGGACAAGAAAAAACAACCATGGAAACCCCGCCCCCCTCATAAGGAGACAATATGTATGACAGAAACCTCCCCCGGGACTTTTAGTTGGTCGGCAGAACCAGAGTCGTCAGAAACTTCAGAGGGATCAGACCCAACATCCCTTTGGATACAACAGATTACCCGCTCAGGAAAGGTATACCAGCCACCACCGATGGATGCCGAAAAATCACCGCCTCCAAAAGAAGTAGGAGAAGACCGAGTACTGGAACAGTTGAAGAAAACCCAGGCACACATCACCATTTGGGGCCTCTTGGTTGCCTCCAAACCTCACAGGACCGCTTTCATTAAACTCCTGGATGAGGCTGTCATATCGCCGGACTCCACGCCCGAACAACTGCCAAACATGATCGGGTCACTCACAGTCCAAAGAAGTCTGTCATTTTCAGATGAAGACTTGTCTCCGTTGGGGAGAAAACACAGCCTGGCTCTCCATATCACCGTCCGAACCCGAGGGAAGATCTTGCCACAAGTTCTCATCGACAATGGGTCGACCATAAATGTCTGCCCCCTAAAGACTGCCAGATGCTTGGGTATCTCAGATTCAGAGCTCTCACCATCCGCTGTAACCGTCAGGGCCTATGATAATACCAGGAGGGCCGTTCTGGGGTCTCTGAAACTTGATCTCATGGTTGGTCCCGGAAGCTTCCCGGCCGACTTTCAAATCATAGACATTCCTTCCAGTTTTAACCTACTGTTGGGAAGAGCATGGCTACACGACATAGGAGCACTCCCCTCCTCCTTGCACCAAAAGATCAAGATACCGTTTGAAGGGAACATAATTACCATCCAAGGAGATCCTGAAAGGACCTTGGCGGATATGGAGTTACCAGTTTTGGGAATCGGGAGCCAGAGCATACAGTTAGGAGGCTTTTCTTACGAGCCTCAAGTGCAAACTCTTAGCACCCAGACAATCAGGTATCTTCCCCCTGACAATATCCCCGGTCTCAGCACCAAGATTACAAATATGTTGAGAATGATGAAATACTTGCCTGGAGCCGGTCTGGGAATGGGACAACCAGGACTACTTCAAGCATTGGAACCAGTAGCAAGGTACGAGAGGGAAGGTTTGGGGTACCAACACACTGAAGAGGACGATCAACAAAAAAGGGGTCGAGGGCATCAGTATCCGAGTTTCAGCTCTCTGAACGGGTTCTTTGTCAAAGAAGGAGAGGACTTCCCCTTTTGCGGCTTCCAGGAGCCTTGGAGAAACAGCGACGGAGAGAACCTTCCTGGGTGGGAAATCTTCTATGAAGAGGACCTATATATCAAAGAAAACACCGTACACAGCTTCGCTACCAAGTTGACAATCGGGCCGAAGGAAGAAAGTGAAGACATGAAAGGCGAAGAGGAAGAAATGATCGGAGATCTCTTCGACATCATGGCTCTGGGAGATGATGAGCCAGGAGACGACCCTGTACACTTGATATACGCTGATCCAGACTACCAAGGGGAAAGGGAAAAGAGCGAAATTGTAAGGGTGAGAGATAAGAGTGAGGGTAAGGATAGGAAGGAGTCACTCCTAAATGAACTTTTTAAACTTGTACCTGTAAATACTAGTATCAATAAAGAAGAGTCTATTTTGCGTTATCCTGTTATTTTTAATTCTGTAATTGCTTATATGGAATTGGAAAGAATGAACGAACACCCTGAACGGGAGGAGCAACGTATACAAAGCGAGGAAGGAGACACTCTTGTGATTAACCTCGGAACAGAGGAGGAAAGAAAAGAGGTCCGCATTGGGGCAAGCCTAAGTGGGACAGAGAGAGAAGAATTCACACAAACTCTGAAAGAGTATGTGGATGTCTTCGCCTGGTCTTATGCAGATATGCCGGGTTTGAACAGTCAGATAGTCATGCACGAAATACACACCAATCCAGAACTTAGGCCCGTCAAACAGAAGCTGAGGAAACTTACGCCAGAATGGTCCTTGAAAGTGAAAGAAGAAGTAATGAAACAACTGAGTGTGGGATTCTTACGGGTGATCGAGTACCCCTCGTGGTTAGCCAACATCGTGCCTGTTCCAAAGGCTAACGGAAAGTCCGCATGTGTGTGGATTACCGGGATCTCAATAAAGCTTGTCCAAAGGACGATTTTCCATTGCCCAACATCGATTTGATAGTAGATAATACTGCCAACCACGCCCTGAAGTCATTTGTGGATGGTTTTGCCGATATAACCAGATCAAGATGCACCCGGATCACCAGGAGAAAACAGCATTTATCACACCATGGGGAACATACTGCTACACCGTTATGCCGTTTGGGCTGAAGAACGCCGGGGCAACATATCAGAGGGCAGCTACGGCTATCTTTCACGACATGATTCACAAAGAAGTAGAGGTGTATGTAGACGACATGATAATCAAGTCAAAAGAGAGGGAAGGCCACGTACCAGCCTTGCGAGCCTTCTTTGATCGGCTCCGCCAGTATCAGATGAGACTCAATCCGCAGAAATGTGTGTTCGGGTAACCAAAGGAAAACTCCTGGGATATGTCGTCAGTAAGAAAGGAATCGAGGTGGACCCCGCTAAAGTTCAAGCTATCCAAGACATGCCCGAGCCTCGTACCGA
Source organism: Lonicera japonica (assembly GCA_021464415.1). NCBI lineage: Eukaryota > Viridiplantae > Streptophyta > Magnoliopsida > Dipsacales > Caprifoliaceae > Lonicera > Lonicera japonica. Next base: position 52,913,145 of record CM038470.1, read on the forward strand.
GAGAGAAATCCGGGTTTTTTGGGTAATCTGCAGTACATCAGTAGGTTTATCTCTCAGCTCACTCAAAAGTGCGAACCCATCTTCAAACTCCTGAGGAAGTCTTCAACAGGAGAATGGAACGATCAATGCCAGGAGGCTTTTGACAAAATCAAAGATTACCTCTCCAAGCCCCCAGTGTTAGCCCCGCCTCAGACCGGACTACCACTAATTCTGTACCTAACCGTCACTGATTCAGCCGCAGGAGCAATGCTAGCCCAACACCTCACCGATACCCGGAAGGAGCAGGCCATCTATTTCCTCAGCAAAAAGCTATCCCCATTTGAGATAAACTACACACCATTGGAAAAATCGTGTACCGCTCTCGTCTGGGTAACACAGAAACTACGGCACTACATGCTAGTTTTTCCAGTCATCCTGGCATCACGGATTGATCCGTTGAAATACCTCTTCGAGAAACCGGCTCTCTCGAATCGAATGGCAAAATGGTTATTTCTACTCTCCGAATTCGACATCACCTACATGACCCAGAAGGCAGTCAAAGGCAAGATCATAGCTGATTACCTGGCCCACAATCCGATATTGGGAGACATGATAGAAGAAGCCGAATTCCCGGACGAAACCATCATGAACGTCGAGATCAATGAAGACTGGAGGTTGTACTTTGACGGGGCCGCCAATCGGAACGGAAACGGGATAGGCATCCTGTTAGTCTCTCCAGACCAAACTCACTCCCCGGTATCATATCGACTGGACTTCTTCTGCACCAACAATATGGCCGAATATGAAGCCTGCATACTCGGGTTAGAGATCGCTTTCAAAGGGTATAAGGAGGATACAGGTATACGGAGATTCAGCACTAGTGGTCCATCAAGTTCTGAAGGAATGGAAGATCAGAGATGAGAAATTGGTCCCTTACCTCGCCCGACTAGAAGAAGTCGCAGGAAGGTTCGAGCGTGTGGAGTTTTACTATATCCCCAGGTCCCAGAACAGTTTTGCTGACGCATTGGCAACCCTGGCATCTATGATCGATATTCCGGAGGGGATGGAAGAAATAACCCTCACGGTACAAAAGAAATCAGGACCCGCGCACTGCATGACCCTTGAGGTGGAAATTGAAAAAGACGGTGACTCAACCGTTTGGTTTTATGATATCTGGAACCTGCTGAAGAACCATCAGTATCCCGAGAAAGCAGACAAGAGAACACGGGTCACACTCAGGAGACTAGCATCAGGATTCATACTCTGTGCCGGAAGATTATATAAGAGGAACTACGACGGGACTCATCTTCAATGTCTCACCGAAGAAGAATCAGTTAGAATGATGGATCAGATACATGGGGGCGATTGCGGACCTCATATGAGCGGGCATACGCTTGCCCGCAAGATCATCAGGCAAGGGTATTTCTGGTCTACCCTACAAACTGACTGCGCTGATCATGTACGCCGTTGTCACAAATGCCAAATTTATGCTAAGTCCCAGAAGCTTCCTCCAAAAGAGTTGTACAACATGACTGCTCCCTGGCCTTTTTAGCTGGGGAATTGACGTCATTGGGAAAGTCTCACCCAAAGCCAGCAACGGCCATGAATTCATACTAGTAGCCATCGACTACTTCACCAAATGGGTGGAAGCCGAATCTTACCAAACCCTGGATGCCAGGAAAGTTGCCCGATTCATCAAAAGGAATATTGTCTGCCGATATGGGGTCCCACACGAGATCATCTCAGATAACGGCACCCACTTCGAAGGAGAAGCTAATACAGTCATGGAGGAATACGGTATCACCCGACACAAATCTTCGCCATATAGACCACAAACCAATGGGGCAGTTGAAGCCGCCAACAAGAATTTGAAGAATATCCTAAGCAAGATGACCGACACCTGCCGGGACTGGCCGGAGAAATTACCATATGCATTGTGGGGATACCGCACCACCGAAAGGGTCTCTACCGGGCAACCCCGTTCTCGCTTACATACGGGATGGAAGCAGTCCTCCCTGTCGAGTTAGAGGTCCCTTCCCTCAGAGTAATGCTAGAGAATCAGGTCAATGAACTGGAGTGGGTCCAGGCACGTTATAACGAGCTAGCCTTACTAGATGAGAAAAGATTGAAAGCCGCATACCACCATCAAGGATATCAGAAGAGAATCGCTCGAGCATTTAACCAGAGAGTGAGGACTCGGGGTATCACTGAAAATGACATCGTGTTGAAAGAAATTCGAGAGCCAGCCAGAGATCCGAGGAAAGTTCGGGCAGAAGTGGACAGGGCCGTATATCGTCAAAGAAATCAATACAGGGGCGCCGCTATACTCACTGACCTAGACGGGCAGTTACTACATTCACCAGTCAACATGGACCGACTGAAGAAGTATTATCAATAAGCACGACATGTATAAGAACTACGTAAACCTGAGCCCCAACTCGAATATTGTATTTTCTGGAAAAAATCAAAAAGGGGGGAACGTAGGCAACCTGAGAAGTGACTTCAGGCCCGGTTTAAAGCTTTGTAAAGAAATTTATTTCTCATAAAAAGTCCCTCATATATTATTAAAGAGGTGGTTCAGAACACCGAGAGTTACAAAGGAAGTACAGCATACAAAGAAGAAACTAATCCCTAGGGGTTGGCCACACTGGGTCCTCAGCGGCCAAATCAATTCGAGCCTCATCCAAAATCTGGTACGCAAAGACAATGCCATCCTCTGTAGGCTCAGAATCCATGAATCGGAACCACTCCATTTGAAAGGGTCATCAATCAGCTCTCCTTCTAGAGATTGCCAGCAATAGCGGATAATGTCAGCCGGAGGGGCCTGGAAATACCAAAACGGGCATAGTTAAACTGACGAGTCAGTCGAGCACGCCACATCCTCTCTACCAATAAAGAAACATGTGGGGTCACAAATTTAGACTCAAAAGAGAAGTTGTTCAGACCAAGGGGAACCTCCTGAGGAATGTTAAACTGCCGAAGAAGACGCCCAGGGAGGTAAAAGGAAGTAAACCAGAGCCCGCGGAGCCGAACGTAGTTCTGACCCCCAGTGCTAAGTACCATCGCCCTCAGCTTCCACCAAGGAATGTTCCACCGGATAGCCCGAAAGTTCTCCGAAAACCACACCGTCCAATCAGAGGAAGACATGGTCAAAGCACCAAAGAGAGGCCGATGGAAGAAATGAGTCGGATTGTCGAGCCGAACTCCGCTGAAACCCACCGATCGAAAGCGCTCTAGCAGCCACATGTATAGCAACGCGGGCTCCCCCGGAAGAAGGGCGAGGCCCCCCGTTGAACATCATCAAGACCATTCAAGGTCTCTGCAAGAATGATCGGCACTATAGACTCCCCATTCTAGCCTGGTAAATCAGACTCAAGATAGTCGGATCAACACGGAAGAACCTGTCACCAGCAGCATATCAAAACCAGGCAAATCAGGCCGCTGCAGTACGCCCCACGCCGTAAGAGGCCCTATCTTCATAACGATGAAAGAACCTCACCATTTTGTGGAGGTCAAGGAGACCGTCGACAATGAAACCATCGCAGGCCGCTTGGGAATGGCTAACAGAGCAATTAGCATGTCGCGGGGACCGATTCCTTCTATAGGAACTGCCATCGGGAGACGAACGTCAGAACGTAACAGCCAGGAGAACTCCTCATAGGTTGGGCAGAGCTCATCTAGTCCAAAACGGAAGAGATGGTCCGCAGGACTCCAGAAATACAAGGCACCTAAAAGAAAGGAGAAATCTACAGGACGATGGCACCAGCCCGCCAAAGGACTGAATGCACCAAAGTTCAAACCATTTTCAGAAGATATCAGAGCATCTCGAGCTTTAACATAAGAAAAATCAGAGTTGGTACGGTAGGAAGACATTTTGGAGAGGCGTGGGGATGAAGGAAGGAAGATGGGTGTATTATAGCAAAAAAGAGGGTCCTGTACCTGTTTGTCGCGCGACAAACCCATTTTCAGGGGGAAGTGTCGCGCGACAAAACCAAGACCAGGAGGGATTGTCGCGCGACAAACCCATCTGGGGGGCACCCAACTTGTTTCCTTATACATAATGGTCATTTTTGCCAAAAGAATCACTTCTGGATGCCTTTCTGTTCTCACTTTGTTCTTTTTTGCAGGAAACATAAGTATCACTACACTACAAGGTATGACTTTTAAATTACCGACTCTTATATATATATGTGTATATATCTTGCACAGACAGAATAAAAGTATAATCAAACACAGATAAAGATATTTTATAAAACCAATAAAAGAACAGTTTTTTAAATATCTGTCTAAGCACATCTGTCCAAAACTAACGACTTAGTGCAGAAAGGGAAAACTAATCTACTCGGGCGCGTTTTGACACGCTCCCACTATCTCCCGAGCCCTCCTCGGGTAAGATCAACAACTGGGACGCCGGAACAGAAGGAACTGCCGCCTGAGAAGGCCCCGTGGACTGGAACCGGTGCCGTAGGACGGATCACCGACGATCGGGAACGCCTGGAAGTCCGACTACTGCTCCTCCGAGAATCCGTCCGGGCATGGGAGGAAGTCAGGGGGTCGTCCGGCCGTAAGGAGACGTCGATAGCCCTCTGATAGTCGCGCATGTATGCTGGAGGGTCTCGACCGACGTACTGGAGCAGGTTCCAGCTGTAGAAATACTGGGAATACCAGGCCGTAGGTCTGCCACCCGTACACCCACTCTCTGTGAAAAACATAAGATAAGAGGAGAGTCAGCACAGTCAAAATAAATAGATATAAACAGAAAGTATCAGGAGAAGTTGAAGAAGATACCTCATCATCAGAGCGACCACCCAAGAAATCAAAAGTATCCTCGGGAAGGGGATACTCCGGGACAGAATATCGACATAGGCCGCGCCGACATAAGAAATATCTCTGGGGAGTGGAGGTAGATCTACCCACGAATAGATGACCCCGCAGGAGCAGCTGCAGAAGAAGACCCTCCCTCCTCACGAATGGGGAACAAGGGTGGACGAGAGGATGAGCCCGCCAAAGCCCGGAGATCGGGCGGGAGGCCCCATGACAGTCCCCGGTAGAGGGGTCAACGTAGCATATGTTCGGACCCCCGGAGGATCCACCATGGCCGTCGCCCCCAAAGGAGGTACCCCACTAGAAGGAGTAGTCGCCGCCGCGGGAGGAGTCCGCCCAAACTGATCAAAATCTGCCCAAGGTCCGCGGGCTCCCAGGACCTCTCAGAAAATCCCGCTCTCCCCTCAGCAGCCTCAGCAGCAGCAAAAAGGCCCCCCGGAGACACGGAAGGGCCGGTGGGAAACTCGAAGCCCTCAGCACGCTGCTCCCCCGCAGGTGTCGCCTGAGGTGACGGCTCCGGAACGGCTGTCGCATCACCTCCCTCGCCCTCTGGCCGACCACCGCCCTCAGCCGCAGCAGGAACATCCCTCTCTCCCTCAGGATCCTCATCCTCAGAATCCGGAATGTTGTCCCTCTGATCGGGGACAGGTGGCAGATGACCCGGAACCACCCTAGCTAAATGGGTCTGTCCCCGTATGTAATGAGGATCACCCCCCAATGCCCGATACCTCTCATAGAAGACCCGTCCCCGAGTCCCCTTCGGCTCCCTCATCAGGTAACGGGCAGCAAAAATAGCATAGTCTCCCTCCTCGACGAACGTCTGGAAGCCGAGTCCGTCAACCAAAGCCTGCACCGTCACCGGTCGATCTCGCCCGTCCGCCTCATCAGAACAGGAGGGAACAATGGAACACGAGGCCACTGGGATGGCGTGTGCTGACGAATGACCCTCTCACCCAAGTAGAAGAGAAGGCCGTACTCATCCCGGATAAGCCGCCTGGTCCTCGAGGCGGTCAGAGCACGGCCATACCCATAATGATGACCCAGATCACCCCAAGGGGCCCACTCAATCTGAAAAGAGAATAAGATTTTATTTCAGTATTTTATATATTCTACTCTATCTGACTATTGAAAAGCAAGAAAACTAAAAATATTTTACCTGCTCCTCCCGCAGATCATGAACAGCAGCAGCTCCGGTCTCCCGAGTCCGGTATACATAGGGAGCCCTATAGTTCCCGCGATGAATCGGCGGAAAAAGGGAACTGGTCCTCGTTCTCAACGAGGAGATCCACCTGGGCGCGACCCAGACGGGTATAAGCTACAAACAGCTCTGAAAAGGAAAGATAGAAGAAATCAGCAATGATCAACAAGTAATGAGCAAAGAACTGAAGCAAAGACAGAAAGACTAAAAAATGTACCTCCCACAGCAAAGAAAAGCCCTTGAGGTTCAGGGCTAAATGACGAGAGACCTGGTCCATGGCATCGTAAAGGACTGCAAGAATGAAGCCTCCCCAGTCGTAGTCAAACAGGAGGCTAAATCCCGAAGATAGGGCAACCACCAAAGATGAGCCGTGTCCCCACCACGAGCCTCGAATAGATCATGAAGTGTCAGTAGAAGGAGGACGCGGGCATACTGACGCGCCTGCCTCCTGACGGGTCATAGGAACCCCTGAAGCGACTAGCCGAGCCCTCTCTGTGGCTAAACGCGTAACCCAAGACGCCCCGAGGAATCGTGTCACCAGAACTCCGCCGCTCCGGGAACCATCCTAATGAACTAACAATGCCCTCGGCTGTCAGACGCAGGGGAACGTCGATCTGAATAGGGACCCCCCCTGAAGGAATCCCGGTCAGAGCAAAAGATCAAGGGGTGTCATCGTCATCTCCCCCAGCTCCAGTGAAAAGTATGAGTAGTATCCCACCAGTGGCAAGCCAATGCCGACACCAAAACTGTCGCCCTAGAAACCCGCTCCGGGAGGGCGTCGAAGAGGGAGCCAAAAGGAGTCGCAAGAATCAACTCCTGGATAGGGGCCGGTGCCCGTCGCCACTCCGAAGATATAGTGTTGGGGGAACCCCAACCGCGGCCAACCCACTGCAGACAAAGGAACGAATATGGGTTATGAGGGTACTTTGGTGTAATTAGGAGAGTTATAGGGCTATAGGTGTAAATTATGTAATTTTCTAAAACCTGAGGGTACTTTGGTGTAATTATGAGAGTTATAGGGCTATAGGTGTAAATTATGTAATTTTCCAAACCTGAGGGTACTTTGGTGTAAATTATGAGAGTTATGGGTTATGAGGGTAAATTATGTAATTTCCAAACCTGAGGGTACTTTGGTGTAATTATGGAGATATATGGGGTTATAGGGTAAATTATGTAATTTCCAAAACCTGAGGGTACTTTGGTGTAATATGAGAGTTATAGGGCTATAGGGGTAAATTATGTAATTTTCTAAAACCTGAGGGTACTTTGGTGTAATTATGAGAGTTATAGGGCTATAGGGGTAAATTATGTAATTTTTCTAAAACCTGAGAGTACTTTGGTGTAATTATGAGATTTATGGGCTATAGGTGTAAATTATGTAATTTTCCAAAACTTAGGGTACTTTGGTGTAATTATGAGAGTTATGGGGTTATGAGGGTAAATTTCCAAAACCTGAGGGTACTTTGGTGTAAATATGAGAGTTATGGTGTTATGAGGAAAATATCCAAAACTGAGGGGTACTTTGGTGTAATTATGAAGTTATGGGGTTATGAGGGTAAATTATGTAATTTCCAAAACCTGAGGGTACTTTGGTGTAATTATGAGAGTTATGGGGTTATAAGGGTAAATTATGTAATTTCCAAAACCTGAGGGTACTTTGGTGTAATTATGAGAGTTATAGGCTATAGTGTAAATTATGTAATTTTCCAAAACCTGAGGGTACTTTGGTGTAATTATGAGAGTTATGTGGGGTTATAGGGTAAATTATGTAATTTCCAAAACCTGAGGGTACTTTGGTGTAATTAGAGAGTTATAGGGTTATAAGGGTAAATTATGTAATTCCAAAACCTGAGGGTACTTTGGTGTAATTATGAGAGTTATAGGGGTTATAAGGGTAAATTATGTAATTTTCCAAACCTGAGGGTACTTTGGTGTAATTATGAGAGTTATAGAGTTATGGGGGTACATTATGTAATTTTCTAAACTAAGAGGTATCACAGGTAAAAGTATGTGTTCGCTAAAAATCGGGCGTTATTCCTAGTCAGACATGCATACTAACACTATCTAAAACGAATACAGGAAATGACAAGAAGCAGAACAGATAAATGCACGAAAGAAAGACATACCAGAGATCGACGACGAATCTCGTGAGAAACGGGCTCCATCAAAAGCCACGGGACGTCCGGGACCGGAGCAGCTCGGATAGCATCCCGATAGACCACCGCCCGACCGCGGTCTATCCCATCCTCATCATACCAGTCCAAATCCGCCCGTCGTCGTGATGAGGGCTGCAGCGAAGAACGCCCTGAGCGTCAGTAAAGGTGGACCCCTCCTGGTCACCCTCCAATCGGTCGAGATGAGTAGGGTCCATCAATATAGTAGAATATATGTGAAAAGGTCGGAAAAGTCAAAAACACGGCAGAGCTTCCGCGCTTGGGAGAGAAGAGAAGAGAGAAAAAGAGAGCTAGAGAGAGAAAGAGAAGGAGAGAATGAGGTGGAATGAGCTCAGCAAGGGGTTTATATAGTGGGTCAGTTGTTCGCGCGACAAATGGCCACATTGTCGCGCGACAAAGAGCCAGGCACCGAAGTGTCGCGCGACAATCCCCCCTCTTCCCTGATTTTTTGACCTCTGTCTCATTTTATCTTCTGCAGAGGCACTTCGGAGAAGCAGTTTCGGAAAATTGCTAAAAACCGCACACCCATGATAAAAAGTCAAAGAGAAAACTTCCAAATCATCTCTCCGAAAAAATGCGAAAAACAGATGCCGCGATTAAAAGTAGTCTCTGATCTCACAGAAGGACCCGAGACCATCAAATAATGAGAAAAGGCAGAATGCCACGATAAAACGGGAATGGAAAAAAAATGAAAAAGTAAAAAGAGAAAGAACCCGTATGAGCGCCCAGAGCGAGCGAGAGAAACGAGAAATGCAGAGTGACAGGGAGACCACACCAAAAGTGACAGCTAGGCCAAAACCGGCTCAGGGCTTCGTTTTGGGTGAGTAAGGCTCCTGATCACAACAAAGGGACAAAAGGACTCCTGTCAAAAACAGAGAGGGCCAGGAAAAGTCTTTCCCAAAAGAGGGAGAAATAAGGGCATCGAAAAAACAAAAACGGATGTGGGCCCACCAAAGAGAAAACTAAGAAAAGAATAAAGATCAGAGATTGAACTTTCAAACAAATTTTCTTTTCAGCACGATACAGAAAGATGATTGGAAAACCTCGGACCATCACTCTACGGAGAGCGAAGAAATCCGAAAACTGCCTTCTGAGTGAAACATCTTCACCCGAGGAAAAACATGAGAGTAAAGTTCAGAAAGATACGGAAACGGACATCCGGAATAGACCCTGAGAAGCTCTTTTTACCTCGCAAAAATCTACTCTCTCTCCTCACTCTAGCAGTCTAAGAGAGGCAATTCACAAACAACACAAGCCCTCTCGGAGGCAATGCACAAACACAAGCCCTCTCCGGAGGCAATGCACAAACACAAGCCTCTCCGGAGGCAAATTCACAAACACAAGCCTCTCCGGAGGCAATACACAAAATCACAAGCCCTCTCCAGAGGCAAGAGTTACTCATGAAAGCCCTCCCAGAGGCATTTTTTTTCTTCTTCTTACTTTCGAAACCCCCTCAGTTCTAGAAGCCCTCCCAGAGAGGCACAATGTAGTCCTCCCACCTGAGGCGAAGCCCTCCAGAGAGGCACAACGGTAGTCCTCCCACCTGAGGCAAGCCCTCCCA